>UXGD01000856.1:0-44785 GCA_900474315.1 Torymus auratus
ATGACATTTAGCGATAGATATTAATATCTTTGTTTGAATAAAAAAAAATTATTATTGAAATTCATTAGCAATTTTTTTTATGAAAAACTTATTTTTATAATTTAAATTTAATAGAATCGATAAATTAATTTGAGGAAGCTGTGCCAAAGAATTGGCAGCAGTTTTTTTATTCGTTAACAACTCTCGGATATTTTTTCATTAATAACGTACACATTCTTGAAAAATATTTTGTTCAGCGATTCCTGGAAGTGACGTCAAAACATCCCCAATGTAGCGCGAAAACGTTTTTTGTTTGAATATTTTTCCCAAAAAATAAAGCTTCTATATCCAATAATCGTACGCCTGATTCAATATCCAGTTGTTATTCACTACCATATTCATTTTTTGATGTGTCATTCTATAATATAATATAATACATTTTACTCATTATTACTCTGTTGACC
The DNA here is from genome assembly GCA_900474315.1 of Torymus auratus. Taxonomy (NCBI): domain Eukaryota; kingdom Metazoa; phylum Arthropoda; class Insecta; order Hymenoptera; family Torymidae; genus Torymus; species Torymus auratus. Next base: position 444 of record UXGD01000856.1, read on the forward strand.
CGTTTCGACACTATATTGACAACGGCTCCAGTTCGAAGAACCTTATCGTGCAAAACATTTTGTTGAAAGCATGTATTTCAGAGTAAGGTTTAGCAGTACACAGAGAGAAATTCCATAGTTAAAATTACTAGAATTTCCTATTAATTTTGTCATAGACTTACTAAAATGGACTTTTTACCAGATTTTTAACAAATTTTTTTTTAAAACACAAAATAATTTTTATGATTTTTACTCGAAAAATTACAATAGTACATGGTAAAATTTATTTTAGACCTCGTAAAATTTGTTAAAAATCTCGTAAATAGTCAATTTTAGTCAGTCTGTGACAAAATTACTAACGAACTCTATTTATTTTAACTATGGAATTTCTCTTCTTGTATCAGACATTGTCTAATATATTTGCCGTCTAAAAATGCAAACTCCAGAGTGTTGTCAGAAATTAGTTTCGAAATACGTGCTTTTTAACTGTACCCCTGAGATTAATCCCCGTTTGCAAACATTTTCACGATCTTTTTGTGCTAGAACCATCACCGAGTTTCTACCTTACTCTACTTCACGATGATTACATCAATGAACAGCAATCCATATCAAACAACCACAATGTTATTTTTGCACAACAAGCCGCGTATACGCATCGTGAATTGAAAAAAAAAGTTCACCCTAGTAGGTGGGAACCTGCTGCATTGCCAATTAGGTTAATCGATTCAAATATATGCGTCGACTTCGAAATGAGAAAATGAATAATTCCCGGACCTTTATTAATGCACGATATTACGGAGGTAGAAAAGCCCCTGCACAGGCTGCGCAAACGTTTTTTTTTCTTCCTCGCAGTTCGACAAGCTGTGAGTCGGCTAGGCCCTGCGCTGGAACAGAAGCTCTCTCACTCCCGCACCATCAGCGACGGTATTCAATTTCTCTTATACGCTTCGCGGAACTATCGGGCACAGCCACGGAGGCTCGCGTTAGCTGCGCGCAACCCCTTAAAACGAGCGGATTTGAGTATATGCGCCGTGCATCCGCATAGCCTGCTGGCCTTCGCCCTCTATATGTACAGCCATACAACGCGATACAGCAGGTCAGGGTAGAGTAGCGAGAGGAGGGGTAGGTAGTTGCCATAGGCCAGCGGCTAAACTACTCTCTACACATACGCGCCGGGAAATATCGTTAGCGCCGCAGCCGACGCTCGTCCTCCCATTATTCCGGAGCGCCCTGCATAGGCCGCCCATCCACGCGCGCAAGCCTGCACATACTTCCCCCCCAACAGCCACCCTCACCCTCGACAACATTCGAAACTCAATTACAGGCCGAATGGATTGTTCGCGACAAACCATATCATCTGCTTACACTGCGCAAAGTCAATTAGGAAATTACTTGCGGTAACGCGTTTTACGCGAGACCCCGCCGTGCTATGACGACGTACGCGAGCCCGGTAGGGAATTGCGGTGATGATGACGCGCGCGCGTGTGTGTGGCCATGGAGGTGTATATATTTATAGCTAGCCGCATTTTTGTCGTGCACACGCTACCAGCTCGTTTACGCTGGCCGTACATATATATACGCGCGAATTCTTTCGGACGAGTGTCTATGTTGTCTGACTGATGGTATCGCGAGCGAATGCGTATATGTGATTGCGCGTGCAGGATTTCAACAGTTTTTTATTTGCAGCGTAGTTGAAGGCAGGCTGGGAATACATGGAATGTTGAGAAGAGCGAAATTGATGGGTCTTCGTATAGCAGTGCTGTTGAAACGTAAGTGAATTTGAAAACAACATTTCTCCGTGAATTGAATTGCATTGTTGTTAGAATGTAGGCTGTCTATTAGAACGTAATTTGATTAACTTTGGCGTGAAGGGCTTTAATTTTTTTTTTTTCGGAACAAAATACGCATTCTTCCATGAATTCAGATAACAGAACGAATTTGAGCGAATAGTGGAATTCTATTTTTACTCTGTTGCGTAAATTAAAAAAAAAATGGTGATATTGGATGCAATTAGTGAATTTTCCATTGTTAGTTTTCAAGTGTTTGCGCTGACTTTTAAGTGATTGTAAATAAACGTTTTGATGTCTCGTTACTGACGCTTTTTGCAGAAAATAGGTCTCTCACGTATCTGCATTCTTTACATGAGATAATATCATAATTTATATTACTCGCATACTTTTGTATTGTATTCCCACCCTAAACTGTTATGTTAACTTATAGTCTAAGTAAAGGTCTAGGCCAACCCCTAATGGCTAAGAGAGCTTGTTGTAAACCCACGTGCATTTCGCAGCCGTAAGCATCCATGTATATATAGGGTGTGAATATTAGGATGAGAGTGCTTAATCTGCCTAGGGCGAGAAAGGGCATTTTAGAATTCGCTGCACTTGTAGTGCATAAATGGAGAGCGCCTCTACAAACAGCTCCTCTATAAACAGCTCGTAAACGAATTGAGACCGTCGATGAAGTGTGGTTGCAGTTACAGCACCGATAAATGAAGTTCAAATTGAACTCTTCTGTAAATGGAGTCTACGGAATACAAGTTCCCTTCGGGAGCAGTAATGAGAGCATTCCGAAGCTATCGAAACTGGAGGAAGAGTGCTTAACCTATTAGGTAAAATGTAGGATTAGGATAGGTTTAGTATTCTAAACTGTAGGATGCTAGATTGCTGCAGGCGATTCGAAAAAATTATTATTTTTATTCTTCACTCCTGGCCAATATTCGTTAGACCTTTCCTTTTTGAAATAAGGTAATAACAGGAGAACGCACAATATGTATTAATTTTATTTATCAAATAAAATATTATCTATCTCTGGTCGGAGATATACAATATTATTCGCCCTTCAGGGTGGTCTTGATTTAAAAGATTCTTCGCCAGATACTATTCGAATTATTCTGATATTTGGTAAACAATTTACCCTATACTTCTTCATGTAAACTGCAACTGTAACTTAATTTCTCTCTCGATAATATTCGAAAAAAGTCTTTGAAGTTAAAAAAGTGATTCTACTACATAAGTATGTAAAACTACTTTTTTACAATAAAATGAAATACTAATACTGTATAAATTCTCAGCACATATAACTAAAGTAAAAAATATTTTGAATGATATCGCTTACGTGGAAGCACCAACGCATAGATAAAAAATATGACGAATTTATGCAATAATTTGCATTATTTAGAAACCTCTTCGTTTGCCATGAGATTGGCTTATAAAGATCATTTCTCACTGTTCAAAGACTATAAAATTCGAAAATACAGTAATAAATTCACGGGATAACTGATGTACCGATTACAGGCAGCAGGTCACATCTATATTCATGAGGCCTGTACTCTTGCAAAGATCTCGATGCCATTTTTGAACGGAACAAATGAAAAGCGTTCTCGTCTGATGTCAACCCTCCGGTTCCATCCCTATATATACCATATACGATATACGCGCGAGCTCGTGCCTTCGTTTCTCCTTTTAATAAATCCGCGTCGTTTTTTTTTATTCACTTTCCACCGAACGCGTATCTCGAAGGCTCTCGCCATATCTCGTCCTCTCTCGGTGACAAAAGATATCCGCGTTTGCTTGCGCGCGTGCACGAACGGGGCTGGTAAAACAAGACGGAACGTGAGATGTTTTCATAAGCACGCGCGTGTCTTCGCCCCTTTGTCAAACGCATAAATCTTTGGAGCGGGCGAAATTCTTTATCCTCGCTCTTGCTCTCGCCCTCCCTTTGCCTTTCTCTCACTCTCTCGTTGCTCTAGCATGTAAGTCGTCTTGTACGTACACGCGGTATTTTCATTAAATCTCCACACGCGACACGTAAATTTTCGGATTCAGATGACAGAATCTCGCTCGGGCGCTGAATGAAGAAGTTGTCGATGTGATAAGGAGAGACGAGGACTTTCGTAGTTCATATAACCCGGCAGCACTCCTTCTCGATGATGAGGACAGAAGAGAACGGAAAAAGGGGAGAAGGGCGAGATACTAAAAAGCAGGAAAGCTTATTAGGTTGTTAAAAAGAAGGACTTGCAGTGGGAATATCAAAAGATTTTTCTCGTTAAATTTTTATACGGCGAGATGAATTTTTCACGAGGAACTGCGCATCTCTCTCTTTCAGTCCCATCTCTCCCCATCCCTTTTTCGACATGCATTTTAACCGAGTATTTACGGGACGAGCTCTTCTCTCTCTCTTTTTTTAAATAAATCAACGCGGATTTGCTACTATATACGCGGAATGATCAAACACGACTGCCGACATTTGAATTTTTAAAGTAACTCGAGTGGCAGCAGGCGAATGTGTAGGTACGCTAGACGTACGTCGGCTACTTAAGCTCCTCGAGAGCCTGCAGGAGTACGCTGAAAGAGGGTCCGGCCGTTTTGAACGCGCACGCGCACCCGCGTCCGGAATCTTCAATCTTATCTGTGCGAGCGCGGAGAAGTAGAGGATGTGTTTTTTTTTTCAATTTTTTTTACGGGCCCATTCTGTTTTAGAACATAAAAGCTTGACGATAAAAAATGACAAAATACTTATATGTAGTACACTCTTGGAACACGTGGGACTACGACCACGAAGTGTTCCCCTTTTTTACGATAAAAATAAAAAGAGTTGAACGCGCCTCCATATTTTGATATCGGAATACACAGGGAAATGGGACGAAAAAAAAAACTGAATTTTTTATATCTTGTAGAAATTCTCTATAAAATGGGAAGTGCGTTAAAGTACTCGGGCTTTAAGACTTGTTATATTTTTATTGAAGGCTGAAAATTCCAGTATAATATGAATATTCGACCGATGTTCTCTTTTAATGAACTATTTTGAAATCGCAACGGGTAACGATGATATTCGATATTTTCCAAGTTTTTAAATATAGCAAAATTGTTTAAAATAGTTTTTATTAATTTTTTTGTTATACTCGAAATCAATTTCATTTAGTACTATGAAGGAAAAGAAAGAATACAGAAAAACATTGTGACATAAATGATGGAATAATAGAGATTTGTTCAAATACAGCCAACAATTTTTTAAAAGTGAAATATTTTTTTTATTTGAATTGATTTTGAAAACGTATGAAAGCTACCTATGTGCAAATGGATTGGTTTGTACACCTTTGATCGTTTCTCAATAAAAATGTTTTTTAACGTTTTTAGTAAAAAATTTAAAAAAATCAAAATGGAGATACAATTTGAGTGAGAATTGTGTATTTTTGCCCAGTTCTGAGAAAATAATTGAAGCAATATTTTATTTTAACAAAATTTTTTTTTCATCGGATCTTAAGCTACACAAGAACTATTTGCCGATAAGACACTTTATCGAAAACGCATATTCCTCAATAAACTGTTAGTAGATAAGAAGAATTAAAAAATTGATGACATAAATTAATACAAAAAGCATATATAACAATCAATACAGTGCCAAATGAATCAGCTGGTGCAATGATTCGTAACGAAACATCTCTTCTTAAATCTGTATCTACAATACACATTAATTTAATTAATAATTAAGACGTTACCATTATAAAAGGGAAGAAAGAAACCTGACTATACAAATTACGAAAAACGTTCCTAAAAAGCTATACCTCCTACCGAGTAAAAGACAAATCCCTCGTCCTTGTCCGTTCCCCTTTTCCTCGCGTCGCACATTCAAGACTCCACTCACCACGACGCTGGCACAGCTCTAACGCGGCGTATTCTCGCTCTCGGGGCAAATTTTTCCGCTTGCTTGGACCGAAACAAAGAAGCTGCCGACGACACCTTCACCTCCCCCTCGTTCGGGTTAACCCCGATGACGCGCGCAGACGCATCTGTGTCTCATGCGCGCCTCTCGGTAATTCATTCGTCCGCGAGAGGTGATAAAAATTACGGCCAGACGCGCACAGCATATATGCGTATAGGAGATACGAGAAAACTCAATCCGCGTATAAATCATGCCCGCGCTATCGATCAGCCTTCGCTTCGGCCCTTTTTTCACCGCTCACTCGCGCTTGCGCCATTTTTCTCTCTCTTTTTCACTCGGCTACACTGCTGCTCGGGATCTCTTTAGGCCGCGCAGCAAGGATCCATCCTTCGAGGTGCGCGCGACCGAGAGAGCATAGCGCAGGCGGCAGCAACGCCCCGGCGTCGGGGCAATAAACATGGACGGCATATAAAAATTCAAGCAATATATCAAACTGTCATATGGCATCGTATTTGTACGCATCCCTGACTGATATTTCCAGCGCTGCCGGCGCGCGCGATATCTCTATGCGGCGTTATATGCGTTCGTTTCGGCGATTTTTCCTGCCCTACCCTCTTCCGCGCGTGTCCCCCCATCTATCGCATTTCGTATGCATCTTATCCCCGGCGACCCGTCTTTGTTGCTCTTGTGGGTGACGATTTTGCCCCGCGGGTACGAGTGATATGATTTTTCGCAATTGACAGCGACGCGCGTATATGGGGACGAGGGTCGGTGGTGGCTCGGCTACTTGTATATCGGTCCGTGCGTGCGGCACAACTGCGTGAGTTCGTGGCGACGTTATCGTGCGGAGGGTTCAGACAGGCTTGTGGATGAGAAGGAGGCCCTTTTGTCGAGTGTGAATTTCGCGCCAGTGGGCCGATAAACTCGTTCGGGCTTTTTACGAGGGCGCGGCGCTTGGAATTTTATTATTTTCAAATTTCCCGTTCTACTGCCCGTACGGGCTGGAAATTTGTTTGTTTATGTGCGCGGGGCAGGCATATTGCAATTTAATTTATTTATTGTGACCGTATAAGGCTCGCGTATATGCGTGTACGGGATAAAAATGGAATTTATCACGCTATTATTTTAGCTAGTAGCCAACTATTGAGCCTGTGTGATCGGTTGATATTTATATATTTAAAAGAGAGAAAGATATGATATTTCAGTGACTGAACCTATAACGATACTTTTACGATTTTATAGGATGACATTTCACTAAAATATAATATTATTATTTCGTTAATATGAAATATGGATTCGCGAAACCATTATCATATTCTATATTTTTTTTTCGGAAAAATAACTATTCTCTTCGCGTGTATAATATAGTGCGAATGTTATTAAGTATTTTTTAATTCATTCATGAGCCCGCGCCCTCTCCGCCGCGGTAATATTTACGTCAAATAAATCATAGGGAAAGAATCGCGCAAAAATTATACACGGCTCGGCCTGCAAATAAATTGTTTTCCAATTTAGATTCATCGCTCTCTTTTTCAACAGCAGAGTATTGCCATTTTTCATTTATCGTTACCACCGCCTCGTTAACGTTTTTTATTTTTTTTTATTAAAAATGACAAATTATCGCCCAAAACGGTATCTCACCCATCATACTTTTGTTTATCAATATCTCGCAGCAGGTCCCACTCGTTAATAATATACACGTTCAAGAGAGGCCTCTCGCGAGTACAGACACTCCGCGGCTAGACCTTTCGAAGAGCCGCCGCACTGTTGTATAGTCGTCGTCGCCGCGCGTCCTCTTCATTCCGTATGCATTGCATTCGCCGTCGAGTTCTATCCGCGCGGGCGCGCTCCCTTCGTAATAATAATTGATTGAAATTTTAATCAGCGCGCCACTCGAGCGACAATGCGCACCGCAGGCCGCGCGCGGGCATAAAAATCAAACCAATAATAAGGGGCGCGCAGCGCTTCAACGCTCTCATCATCGATTCACGAGAGAGCGCGTGTGTGTGAGTGCGAGCGCGTTTTTCCGCAAACATATTCATGAAAACCATATAACCACCCTCGAATAAAAAAGACAACGACCTACATTTGTTCGCCCGCATCCGAGTACACGAGAGAGCGAATATTCATGACAGGCAGGAGAGTTCCCCCCTCCGTCGCTCTTTCATCTCACCCGTGTGGAAAAAAAATCGCACCACACAAAACACATTCTTCGGGTTCAACGATTGGCTCGCTTCGCAGGTCTTCGTTTTCGAAAAGGAAATGACTTTTTGGAAAATTCGGGTCAAAAAGTTTTGTCGGCCACACGCGTATACTCTCTATATTGGCCGCGCGAGTAAGACATAAAGCGAAAGCTCGCCCGTATCGCGACCACCGTACGAGAGACGAAGCGACGATCCGCCCGGAATTCTTAACAAGCGATGGCTTATGTACGCGTCATGCAGGAAAGGTTTAGGCAAGCAACGCGACAAAGCCGAAGCACACTCCGTATACATATATATGCGTATGTATGTGTGTGCGCACACGCGCGTTGTATGGAAATGAAACGATACGAGTCCCCGGGCCTCGTAAACGCCCCCATTCTCTCCCCGGGGCTGTAGAGAGAGAAGATCTCCGCGAAAGTGCGGATAAACCGAGCGGGCGTGCCGGCTAGAGCTAGCGCGGGCGAGAGGTCAGGAAAGTTTCGAGCGCGCGTTGGTTAATTTCTTTTTAGAGTCCCGAGAAGTTGCGAATGAGAGAGGTGAGAGAGAGAGCGACCTCGGCTCGCTGCGCTTTCCTTCTCTCTTTTCCTCCAGGCGCGCGTACTCGGATGTCTGTGTGTATGTGTGCTTGATTAAAAAGCGGATATGGCTGAGAGATCAGGAGGTTGAATGCGCGGGGTATATGCGAGTTGATGCTGTTCTTGCGAATTTTCCCGTGTTTGTGCGATTATATGCATTATACAGTTATATATGAAATTTTTTCTCGTTATATGCCGGCGCCGTGGTTTAACGAAGAAGCGAAGTATTTTATAAAGATCCGACTTCCCAACGTGCTTTGCGTTAATAACTAAGAGAAAAAAATTATTAAATTTCCTAAAGTAGTTATAATTAACGAGCTCGCCTATACTTTCCCCGCCTTCATCATCAAACGAATCGCTTAACGCGGATGCGACTATAGCCATCATATGGAGAATCAAAGGCCTCAGCTTATAAAACTGGCCAGTGAGGTGCGAGCCGAGAGTGGCTTCATCAAACTGAGTCGATTGTTGAATAACCTACTATATATACACGCTAGGAAGCGTGTGTTTAGCACAGCTGTAGGGCGCATGCAACTTTGCGCCGTCATACGGCTTAAAAAGTTAACGGGGCTATATTCGCGCGGGCGCGCTTCGGTACCGAAAGGCCGCAGTCTACTCCTCCTTTCACGTCTAACCCCAAGACCCAATAACCGCTCCAACTATATAACGAGCTTCGGAGCGTTCGGCCACGTATGAAAATTCCCTGCGCTTTACCCTTTACAGCATCCATATATATATAAACGCGAGCGCGCGTATAACAGAAAGCCTCGGGAAGCCGAGCCTCGGCTGGCACCGCATTGACGCGTGAGCTCGCTTCCCGGAATACGTGATTTAGAGACGGATTCTTCGCAGGGATTACCGCTCGCGTGGTGTATATATAGATATATATAGGTGCCTTTTGCCCGATAGCTTTTTGGGGGAAAAGCGAATCGCTCGTTTCCGCAGGTGTACGCGCGTGTATCCTCTCCTCCCGCCTATACGTCACCATTATACCCGTCCCATTTTTATTAGTTTTACTCGTTCGCACCCCCCGCACATATACACGAGGGGTGAATGAATGCGCGGCTCGCGCCTCTATAAGCGTCGATTTTACATTCCGCGACGGGGATTTTTCGGGAAGCTCGAGCGAGGGATTTCAGCGCGCGCGCGCGTGTTACAGATGGATCGCCGCCGAGCCGTCTGATTTAATTTGACGCTATAGCGCCGTCCCGGCGAGCGAGGCATTTTTCAATACACGAACGATGCGCGCGTTGTCGGCTGGTGTAGGTGTATAGATATTAATATAACATGCCGGACACTGCATGCGTGTAACGGATTTCGTTTTGTAATTTAATTTTAGTGAGAAGAGTATTTTGGATGTAGCTGAATTGTTAAACAGAGTTCGCCGTATAATATTATTCTGCACATTTTCATCACTTAAAAGTATACGAGAGTAAGCATTAATGCTTTAATAACGCTGAACGAAAATGTTTCTTTTATAACTCGATAAAGCCATGCATAATTTAGCAATACAGATGAGTCGCAAAAGAGGGCGCGATTCAAATGACTGTTATTGCATGTTTAAATTATGCAACAGAAGAAAATACACCTGCTTCATAAATAAAACGAGATTCATGCGGAATTGGTTTGATACCGTTATATATATATATATATATATATATATGTTTCATCATTCATGCAGCACACGACATTCTCTCTAAGGCTAAATTTCGCTCGGAACTGTGCGATGCAGGCGTTATTAAAGATTCACATGAAAATCAAACGAAATCAAATCAAGTTAAAAATTTAACAAATCCATTTAACGCACGACTGCGCACGTATATATACATACCTACAGCTCTGCACGCGAGTATTCAATTATTCGGAATCGATATATTTCACCTGCTCCCTAAATCTCCTTCTCCACTTTTTTATTCTACGCTAGATCATCCATATCTCTTTCTCCTCTGAACCTCTGCGTATCGATCACTCTACCTCCCTCTTTTACTCTCTTTCTCCCTTTCTGGTTTTCCCATATCTCTCTTTCTCTCCTCTCTCTCTCTCTTGCGCGCGCGAACTTTTGCACACCTCTTTTCCCTGATGATCCGCACTTCTTTCGCCGTCTACGCGCTCTCTCTCTCTCTCGCGCGCTCTTTTTACGCGGCCGCGAAATTTATGCCGGCGATTCAGGCGAGACGCAGCACGCTATTTTTCCCCTCTCGGCTGTACTGCGCGAGCGCGCTCGCGATTTATTCGATCCAGCCCGTTTTCCCGTCAACGAGATTATATCGATTCTCGCGCGGCGCGAGCGAGAGGCCAGAGTTCTGCCGGTTAATTACGACAATAGGGGAGAGGGGCGTATGCGAGAGCGTGCGGGAAAATTACGTCGACCGCGCTTCCACAATGAAGTGGGAGTGGCCGCGTTAAAAATCCCACGCGAACGTCTGTAATAGAGACGAAAAGGGCTTTGTAATCAGCGCTGATTTGGCGCTGCGCAAGCCCGCTTTCAGTTGCCTTCCGACCCCTGGATACGCCCGCGCATGACTCTTTTTACTCGCCGAATGAAAATACGAAAAAGTTGGGTTGAAGATAAAATATGGGATGGAATTGTTTCATTGTTTTGTTATACTCGAGTAGAAATTCTTCCAAAAGTGTATTTGAATTGCGCTGATAAGGCACTGTGAAATTATCAATTTGAGCAGCAGAAAGAGACAATATTGCAGACATCCATTTACTACTGAAGTCCAATTAGTATAGCGCTATTTTAACCGAACTTCAATAATGAAATGAAAATAAACGTAAAATTCTTTTTTCTCTCAACAAATAGACGGTATACACTTTTGGAAATCAGCGTCGTGCAAACCGCCACCCTCGATACTATTATAACATCCGACGATTTCTCACGACTCTTACGCCTTCCTTCTCCCCAGTCTCTTTCTCGCTCCTATTCTTAGGATAATTTTTTTCTTTTATTATACACACCGCGTACAGTCCACACTTGACTGACTACCTCTTATTCTCCCCTTTAAGAGAGCTACCGAGTGCGCCTTCATAGTGCTGTCATAATATTACAACATATCTTTCTCCATTCCCTCCCCCTTCCTCTCGTTCTCTCTTCGATGCCGCCGTTGCAGTGCCGTACTACGTATCAACGAAGTAATCTCGTCCTCGTCTGTGAAGAAGGACGTCGAGAGCCGAACGAGCTTTCGAGAGCGAGGGAGGAGATACAGCCAGGCGCCGCACCGGCTCGAGACAATGCAATCTCCGGATGGAAAGCGAAGAAGAATCCCCAATGAACTACTGGCCGAGGCGGTAGCAGCGACGGTGGTAGGGCAGCTCCGGTTACGGTGCAGCCGAGTGAAAACGGCCGGCTGTGGAGGTTTTTTTTAGACGAGAGTTTGAGAGAAGACGTCGACGCCCGGTGTCGTCGTGGTCGTCGGGCGGAGAAAGTAGGTGAGTCTTCAGAATTTAGAAGTAGTTTTCGAGTGGCTCGCTGGAAATTTAACTGTTTATGAGGAGAGTTTACCTGCCGAGGGCGAAATTAGGTTGAGAGCTGCAGGAAATTTTCGTAAAGCAGCTATTTAACAACAAGTGTACTAATCAAAAGAAAATTTTGGTCTTCCAAATCGTGGCCATGTTCGATAGATGTTTTATTTTTTCGGCGACCACGGAAAAGTGTTCGTGGATAATGCATTTTTGTAATAAACTATAATTTTCATCTTTGTATCGCAGGAAAATTCAAATTAAATTGTTCAAATTTTCTTTTATGAACGGCATGGTAGAATTTAAGTAGTTACAACTGTTTCGTAGCCGACGGATATACATAGAATATAGAAAAACTAACATTACAAAAACGAACGCCCGGAATGTAATGTATAACCGTAGCGAAAAATGTAAAAGCGTAAAAAGAGAAATACAGAATAAAATGTGAAATACGGAACACGAGAAACGACAAGCTTCTCGAAAACATATGCGTAGAAAAAAAAATAAATAAAAAAACTACTCCCAGCTAATATCCTAGTTCTAAAGGAAGAGGAATTTTGAAGAAATCCCAGTCGTATATATCGAGAAACGCTCAAAAAGCCCTGGTGTATAAAACAAACCAAACGACTTTTCATCCCGCCATGTATATGCGATCCCATCAGCTCCAGGGAAAATATGTTTTAATATTTTCTTCGGGCGTAAAAAAAAAAAATTTCCGAAAAAAAAATATGGAGTGCTACAGAGTCAGAAAGAGAGGTAGGGGGAGTGGAGAGGAAACGAAAAAAGCAATGAAACTTTACGACTGCACTGAATATTCGTCCTCTTTACTTCTTAAACGCTTCCGCGTCGATCGTTCCGGACATTTTCGCCTCAACCTGTGTCCTCTCTTCCTCTCTCTATATACATATACATGTACTGGCACACGCAAGCGTACACGGCTGTGTGACGAACAATGTATATACGACAATGCGGATTTCGACTCTATCCCTGTCTCTGTCGGACGCGCACAGTGGCTGTATACGCTTGCTCGGCCGGGCTCTCTCTCTCTCTCTCTCTCTCTCTCTCTTGCGCGCGCGTATAAGCCTCCCACGTCAAACTCATTCCTCCATATTTACTCCCGCGCGTATACACCTGTATGGGCTTGTTTACATACTGCCGTCCCGTCATCCTGTAATATGACACAAACACACACACACACATACACACATACACACATAGCCGCCTACCACGCGAGTGTGTCCGCCTATTCCTACGCAAATTCCCGCACACACACACACACAGGGACTAGAGCTGCGCTGATGCTAGGGCAGCACCTGCACGTAATGCAGCGCCGCCCGTGTTTTCGATGCGTCTGTAACTTCCGCAGCGTGGCCATCGCATAAGCATACATACACAAACCGACACACGTACACCCCACGGACACATATACATAGCGCTTAACTTCGTGGATGCGGGCCGGCGTCCGAGGTAGGACATTATCGGGTTATGCTTCGATTATCGTTGCGCCGTGCGCGCGAGGCGCCACCGCACCACTCTCCGATTTTATCGATAAGACCACGCCAGCGCGCGCGCGCGTGGGAGTAAGCTAAGCAAGCTATCCCTCGCCGGTGCCTTTAATGGGGGAAACTTATAGCTAGCACGCTTAGTCCGCCGGAATCTCGTAAATTCTACACTTACGCGCTCTGTGCAGACTGTGTATGAGTGTGCGTGTATATAGATGTGAGCACGCGCGGTAGTTTCTTTGGGGTTTACAGAGCTGGGGGGTGCGCAGCGGGTGTTTATGCATTTTTATCGCCGTGTCAGTTGTATATCTCGGTGCACAGAGGGGTGTGAGGTGGGGTTGATTAACGTAGCGAGCGACGTTCAGCGGGCTTTTTGCCTAAGTTACCCGTTAGTTGGTGTGTATAGTGAAAGATGGAATTAAGTGTAAAAAGGGTAGGACGCAAAGCTGGTTTAAATATCGTTGCTTGTGCAGTTAGAAAAAAAAATTTTTATTCGCGTATATAGTTAAGTTTGTTGAGAATAAAAGGCAATATACACTCACGGAAAAAGCCAACTTTTATCAGATACCATTTTCATAAAATATTTACGTTTCAGATACAATGAAAAGGAAATGTGAAAATTGAGGCTATCTGCATTAGCGGGACAGCTGTCTTCGAGAATTGTGAAATTCATGGTTTTCACGTTCACATATTTGATATTACCGTTTCTATGCAATATTTTTATTTTCATTTCGATTCTTTTCTCAATATTATAGCGTTATATAATGAACTAATAAAGGCATATCGGGGTATAGGTATACAAGGTACGGCACATAAACTAAAATAAAAAACACAGAGCAATATTTTATTTACCTAGAGACAAAAATAATAGGTGACTTTTTAGATTAATACAAATCAATTGATTATAGGAAAATATCTTGCTTTTTCATGAAAATGTCCAAAAAGTCAAGACGACCGTAACACTATTAATTTGTTAAAAACTTACATTATAAGATACATATATCCAAAACCGTAATGGAATAAAAAACTGACATCTCTGTACATCCAACCTACATCCCTCCTAACCTCCATCCGTAAAAATAAATTCGGTACTCTCGTTGTGCACGTATATATACCGCCTATAGCTCTCGAAACGCTCGTACTTTTAGTCCCTGTCGCGCACTCGCCTGCCCGTATATAGAACGACTACGGCAAATTCCTATCTCTCAAAAGTCCTCCGTTCCTCTCTCTCTCTCTTTCTCTCTACATATCGAAAGATTTCCTCGCGAAAGCTCCGCGCGAGCTATTGTTGCGCTGGCGCTGTTTTTCTCGATGTTGCTCGCGCGTTATGCAGCGCTTGGTAGAAACGTCGCTTAACCGATATTACGTGTTTCAAGGCGCGAAGTGCTTGGAGAGAAAGCTCGCCTAGAGTGAGAGAGAGAGGAAGGAATAGAGAAAGAGAGAGAGAGAGAAAGCTCGCGAATATTGAAAACGCGCGGGGGCGCTTGTCACTGAGGTTCTTCACGCTAGCGGAAACTGATATTAAACGGAGCTGCCTGCGCGCGCCCCGTTGTCGCGTCTCTCGCTTTTGCCTTTTTACGCGCTTTCTTCCTTTTATTGCCTCTTCCCACCCCGTTGGCATCGTCGCCGTCGTCGTCGTCGTCCCCGTTGTCGTCCTTTTAGAATCCTATGGAGCTTACCTGACGCCACACAGTAAGCATCGCGCCCGCGTTTTTCTAGATATCCTCCAATTTCCGCAGTCTCACGGAAAAATACGTCGGTTATAGTGGCGAAAAAGTGAATTCGAACACTTTACATATACCTATTTGTCTACGCGCGCTGGTTTTTTTCATTCGCATTAAAACGACGCGCCAAGTTTGTAAGCCGCAGGAACGCAAAGTTCAACCGCAATAAGAGCGCATTGATGCAATCAAAACTTCCGAACGAGAGGCACGACAAAGGCGCTATACGCAGGGATCTTTAGAGGCTCTTTCAGTGAAAATAAGCCAGGAGAAAGGAGAAGGGAAGAAGGAAAGCCGGTGCACTCGGCTGGCCAAGGAAGAAAAAAAACAATGGCGAAAGAGGCTCGGCAGAGGAGAAAGAATGTACTTCGCGTGCGATAGTCTAATTGCCTTGAAAATCGCGTACAAAAGCTCGGAGGTCCCGACCGGCCGCGCAAAGTAGTTCAATCTTCGTCGAGCGCGGTGGCGGCAGCAGTGGCGCACAAAGTTTCAAAGCGGCCGCCTTCAGCTAGCCGAACGTAGTCCCACCTTCGCAGCCCCTACCCGTGCTCGGAGCTCCCACACCGCAGCAGCGGATCCTTTTTCCTCTTGCCTTTTAGCCGAGGGAAGAAAGAGGGCTCTGCTCGAGAGTGAAAAGGGAAGCTCTCGCAGCAGCAGCCGCATAAGTCACTAATTTGCGGGAACTGCGCGGCGCCGCTGGAAATTAACGCCGCGCCGAATTAACAATCGGAAAACGGGGGGACTGGCATATAGGTTCTACGCCCGTCTATATGTTTGGCATAAGTGCGAGGCGTACTCGCGAGATAAAACGAATGGCGAGGAATGGCGGGAGAGAGGGAGAGGACGATTAGCTCGTTCAGGGGGAGAAGTTATTGGCAGGACGCGAAAGTTAGTGTTATGTTTGTCGGAAGTTTGGAGCGTCTCTGGGACAAAATCTGCTGCGACGCGGTCGTTTAAAAATATCGCTGGCAGGGTCTCGTTTTGAGAGGGAAAGAGAAGGCGGGGAGAACTCTTTGGCCGGATGATGGGGTGCACTCTGAAATAAGCCGTGCTAAACTTTTACTGCGTCGTTTTTTCTGCGAAAATGCACCTCGTATATATATAATGTCGAGATTTTGGTAATGCGGTAAATTGAATGTTCTGCTGAAATTGTTGTAGGTACGTAACTTGATCGTTTATTGGACAAACGAATATTACTGAAAATTCGTTAAGTAATATTAGGCTGCTTATGTTATTTCATTGTTCAATTCGTCGGTTACAAGTAAGCTTAAACTTATAACACAAGCTGACTAAGAATATGTAGGTATATTATGCCCAGAATACATTTCGTATGCATATTCGCGCGATTATATATGCGTATCAACTTAAGATGATGTCGGAGACATTACAGGTGCTTACATTGCATTATTCTTTATTCTAATTAAATTTTTAGGTTTTCGAAATAATATCTTCATTGCATTTTATTGAAAATAAGGTAGAGAGGAAAGTGAAGGACAAAGTTAAGCGTAGGTAAAATTGTTATTAACAATTTAGTTTTTTTTTATTTTCATTTTTTAATTTTCAACTTCAATCACTCGGTGAAAACCCTTCACTGCAATTGTTTCTAAATAAAATGCAATTAAAATCGTTATGAAAGTTGAAAATTGAATTGAGAATAACGAAAAATTGCGATGTCGACACGTGTAATAACTTCGACGTCCTACTGGAATCAATAAACTCTTTTTTATCAAAATTACAGAGTTAAATTACAGAGTTAAATTATAGAGTTAAATTACAGAATTGAATGACAATAATTAAAATTAACGTACATCACAGAGTTATGATTATGTGTTTATTTGTTTTCAGTTTATAGTCTTATAATACTAAACGGTACGTAATAAAAAAAAAAGTCGACAAAATATAAAAAGGAAAAAAAAACTAATCCGTCAAATATAATGCGAGAGTGAGTGAAAAAAGTGTAGCCAAGTTATATACTGGTTATATTGGCGAAACGTGATTACATAGGCACACAGTAAATAGTTTATAACACGCTCATGAAAGATATTAAAGTAAATATTATGAACTACTTACATGGTAAAGCGTATAATTTTTAGCTGTATTTTTAGCTACCAAGTTGCAAAAAATTAACTGTATCTTAAAAAAGTATAACATTAGTATTAATATCTAATATATTATTTATATCTGATTTCATAATAACCGCTTTTATCCCATTCTATAATGTAAGTCAAACAAGTAACTAAAACTGCCGATACATAGTCGACTTGTTATACGCTCTACGCACATTAGCTTTACAAAAACTGTTTACGTACTAGATGAGTGCCCCCTGCAAAACAGGATATATGAAAAGTCTATAACAAAGAAAAGTCTGCACGCGAAATCCATCACGCGCCTCATGCATATTTATGACAAACAGGCACTCTCGTCGACTTTACCCTGGATAGTCAGAAATTTGCGATTTCAGAGTCTGCAATATTTAGACAGCGCCAACGCAAACAACACTCTCATTCACGTCCCGAGGCTCGACCAAATGAGCCTGCACTCGGCAATAATCCTCGAAAATTCGAGTTTTTGAACTTTGGTATTTTTAATCAGTTTTAAAGTTTTGGAGGTGGGGGGTGGGTGGATATAAAAATTATCTCAAGATTTCGGAATTACGTATTTAAAGTTTATCCTCTTCAAAGGTCGGTTTTTTAGTTTTGAAGGGTTCAGCAAGGGAAGCACGAAAATTAAAAAATGCACGAAAAGTTTTCAATCGGGGCACTTGCAACTCGCAAAGTAGTTTAGAATGTTAGAGGAGTAGTAGGAGGTAAAAAGAAAATTAATAAAGGGGGAAATTAAGGCGCTCATTATACTTCATTACTCCTTATCAAAGTCGACTTTTAGTGCGCCATTCCAGCGATAATAAATCGCTTTTATGAAAAGCATGACTCGCATTTAAATATACACTTGTAATCGTTGATGACGATGAAAAAAAAAAAAAATTATTTTTAGATACATTTTTACGAATCACGGTAGTATTCATGTTTCTTATACTTTGAAGGGCCTTTACAATAAACCTTTTTTCAAAAATGATTATGTCAAAATCTCATTGTATACTTTAATTTTTGAGGTCGCCACGCTGTGTATGAATTATTATCGAAAATTGATTATGGTTAGATAGCGGTTATAGAAATATTTCCTTCGGAAAATTGATTATTGATGACCAATTTCATTAAAATTTATTAATATCATACGATTCTGAATACAATATCTCTTAGTACGAAAATAAAAACATTTAAAATTGAGGCCGTCATATCGTTCTTATCAATATTGGAGCAATCGACTGAATGATAGCTTATGCATTTACTTTTAAAAATAAGTGCTTCAACAAACATTCATATTCATAAATGGTAACAACGACTTTATCAATATATATACGATAAATTTATTATGAACCAGATTGAATAAGCTCTTGCGTATGTTATATCTTTTTTTACGAATAAAAATTCTAAAAACTATTTGACCTTTTTATCTTAGTCCTTATATAAATTCAATTATAGATTACCGAAAAAGGTCTTTGACATTCTTAAAGTTTATTAACGTATCAAATCGACATAAGTAACACCAAAAAATCAACCTCAAAAAGCTGTTAAATTCACTAACACTCGAGAGCGTGTGAATTCGCGGTTCCCGGCATTCTCGGCCATAACTTAAAAATTTTGACCAATTTCACCTCTAATCCTAGATCGAGCTCTCTTTCTCTCTTCCTCTCGGTCTCTCGCACGCCTCGTAAAATCGTTCCTCTCTACTCGAGAAAGATCGAGGGAATGCTCAAGCTCTCGGCGAGAGCGAGCAAAACAAGCTCCTCCCGCGGAAACGTATAACGCGCGCGCGCGCTCGAGGTTTATGGGGAAGCGCAGTGCGGCTACGCTTCTAACAGGCTCTCTCTCTCTCTCTCTCTAGTTCAGGCGCCAGGATCTGCTCCTCCGCCTCCTCCTTCTGGCGCATGGCGCGTGGTGGTGGTTAATGGATGGCGCTCGGGGGTGGTGTCAATGGGGCCGCCGATTCCGTGAGAAACAGCCCGCCACGCGAAACCGATGTTTGGCGCTCGCGCTTTACAGCTTGTTAGGGGGAGAGAGAAAAGTTGCTTTCCATTCCGGGGCGCGAGCGAGCTTTCTCGCCGGGCTTTTTATTGGCCCTGATTCTTTAAGAGGCAACGACGACTGCGACTCTTTCGTGCGTCTTCCAGGCTCTGGTAAGGAGCAGGAGGGGAGAAAAGATTGAGGTGTGGACTTGTACAGATTTTTAAGAATATTTAAAAACGATATTGTGTTTCTTCAGTTTAAAATTAAATCCTCCCGTAATTAATTATTGCGTATACCGTAATAGTTTTTGAGACAAAAAAAATATTTAACTTTATTATGAAAAATAAAAAAAAACCACTGCGAATTTATTGGCACGTAGCTTCCTCCAAATTAATTTATCGCTCCTAATATATAATTATCTATTTTAAAATGATTTGAAAAAAAATAAATAAATGAAAGACGGCCATTGTTACGTTTAATAGTCTGTAAAGATAAATGAAATAGAGCAATAAAGTATAGATAAATTTAACTACAAAAACTTTGACTTATTACTCTGGTGTCTGTAAAGATAAATGAAATAGAGCAATAAAGTATAGATAAATTTAACTACAAAAACTTTGACTTATTACTCTGGTCAAGACTCCGGTTAATATATAAGGCGGTGCGCGCGCGCGCATTTTCTAAAATCATGTGGTTCAAACTTCTAATACCTCTAATCATGTTTCTATAGAGCGATTTAACGAAACTTAAAATTTTACTATTACAAACAAAGCTTCCTCTAGGAGGAAGCAATTACTTTACTTTAAGGAAGTAGATAAACTAACTTCTTGAAAATGTAACCAAAATAAATGTGAGATCATGAATTTAAATTTCAGTATCATTTTTAACGTACTTCAAAACTTGTGCACGACAGCAAGCTATTTACGTCGTAATGCATGTAAGAGAAAAATTTCCTGTAAGAATGGATTACGGAGGGAGAAGTTCGCGCGTTGATGTTTTTAATACGTCGGGTGATGTCTAGGCGCGCGCACGCGAGTGCGCGACACCGGATTAGCCGCTCCAGCAACCGGGATTACCTTTTGAATTTTTCAAGTGCTTAAGCCGCACCTGCGGATCCCGTGCCAAGGATGATCCGGACACGAAGGAGTCGCTTGTCCCGGAACGTCGACGAGAGGACGAGCTTTAATTTCAACGAAAATTGGGTGAATTAAATATGTTGCGTCGTCTGCAAGTTACATGGCGCAAGAGTCTTGCCGGATTACGTCATTAAATTCTGATTTAAGGATATTTTACTGAAAAATATTAGATATTAGAATATTAAACAAGATTCATTTGTTTGTTGACGCAAATATCGTATTTTTGGGTCACTCTAATTTTCTCGATTGAAATTACGTAAATTGCTGAAGTACTGCGTTGTAAATTAAAAAAGTTATTAAATTAAAATAGAATACCGTGCAAGTTGTATTAAACAAAGTTATACATAAAATTATTTCGAAACCCCTAAAATAATTATGGAAATTGGGATGTTTTATATACGAAAATACTTTTATTCCACACAAAATGGAATTACTTACTATTGGAGCCAAATAACAAAATACTAAAATCCCTTTTTAAACAATGTCATTCTATTCTTTGACGTGTTTTTTTCGTCATCGCGAATCACTAACTAAACTCAATACTTAAACATAAATATCATTTATATTTTTTCGTTCTTTTAAATGCATTATATTAAAATAATTTATAGAATATTCAGTTTTAATAATTTGTGATAATCGTTCCGTGACAATTTTCATATAATTATGAAATGCGTTATACGAAAATAGTCATGTAATTAAAATGTCTTTTAATTAAAATGAAAATTAGCAATCCCTGTTGAAAACCAACTCTTCCAACAAATTACAGCAAATATTTACGCATTTACCCTGGGCTAAAATTACAACCGCGTAATAAATTACTGCCTAAAAAAATTCACAGCAAGAAACACTCACATAGCAAACAAATATAGAGCCGAGAGTATCAAATCCTTTAGTAGCGCGCACGCGAAGGGTTAAAAGCGGACGGCGTTCCATTAAAATCCTTAATTACTGATAACAAATCCAGCCTAAGAGGTCCGATCTGGAACATCCCCTCTGTCCCCTCTCTCTCTCTCTCTCTTTCTTTCTTTCCCTTCTCCTCCCCCTCTCTCCCCTTCTCGGCTATTTCGGTCGAATAGTGTTGCGGTGTCGCACAAGGCTAGAGAAGAAACGAAAAGTTCGCCCTTTATCTCTCAGACCCCCAGAGCAAAAGAAAGATTGCCACCCTGCGGGTGCCTTTAGGTAATGGTGAGGGGGAGAGAGGGAAAGGAAGATCTACTCGAGAATAAGGAATATAAGAATAACACGAAGACCGGCCTACAATGGGGGCAGTTCGTGCACGGTCGCCGCCGTGCCGGCGATAATTATGCAAATTTCGCCGCGGCATGGGAACGCAATAAAACTTCTTAATTAACTTTGTGAATTAATTTTTGAAAATTCATCGGCGCTCTCTCGCTCACCTTAAAGACTCGCGCCACGCAATTCGTGTGCCTTATAGTCTACTCCCTCACTTTTTTCTCGCTCTATCTCTCTCTCCCTCTTTCTGTCTCCGTTCCCACGAAAGTCTCGAGATTCCTCGTTTCTTTTTTTCACCGCTCTTATACGGCGCCGAGTATTATATATAGGGAGTCTCGCGTGCGCACGCGCGCGGTTAATGGAGTCGAAACCTTCTCGTATTTTCCGCGCGATTACTTGTAAAAACCTCTGTCCGTGCCGCTGTGTTGGCGATGTAAATTTTTTCAGCTTCGACAGTTCCATATTCGAGAAGTATGCGCGCACGTCGTTTCGCTCGTTCGACTTTAATGAGAATTAGTTCAATCGCGGAGTAAAGAAAGAGAGGAAGAGCGAGATAGAGAGAAGAAGAGCGTTTAATGGAAGCGTTTACGAAAATCCATTATTTCTTGCGCCCAGCTTTCGAGGAGTGGATGGGCTTATTTTTGCTCGTTAGAGGGCGTGATAAATTATTTCGATGGAGTTGATTTATCTTGAGCGGCGAGCGCCGTTGTGCGGCACTTCTCTGCGGTGAAAAATAAATGCAAGCGAATGCGTTTTCTCTAGATTCAATTGCATTCAATTTCAATAGTTGTTGTTGGCGCTTTTCTTCGTTTGAAATATATATGTATTGCGATTCATATTGAATATGTTACGTTGGAGTTTCACTTACAGAATAATTTCATAAAATGTACTAAAATCATTTGAGTTTTATTTTTTCTCGCTGATAACGTTATAGAGAAATCATATATTGATATATCGCAATACTAAAATGTTAATTGTACAGGTAAGAACATTCAAACAATAACCTGTTAAAACCGTCTTGTAGGTACAGGAATTTTCAGGGGAGCAACCGAATCATCTCGAAATGAGTGTAGTTGCTAATCGTATGGAAACAATTTACCGATTGAAACTCTACCACCCCAGATTTCATAATTGATTCGGTCAATAACATTATTTTTAAGCCATTGCGCTTTCAATCTTGGCTTGTGATTTAATTCTAGCATCCAGAGCGATGCTCGGGTATATGTACCCAACGACATGTTTTCAAAGCGAATTACTTTAATGGTCGCATTGCGCTGCTATTCCCTTGCGGCGAGGCGATTAATAACGGAGCTTCCATTAGGAGGAGTCGCTCCGCGAGCCACCCAACCTCGCGCGAGCACCGCCGCAGTGACGCATGGGTAGCTTTTGTTTGCGCGCCTTAAAAAAAATTGCTTCCTCCCTTGCTTTATATACATATATACACAGGCCTTTTCCACGACCTCCTTTCCCTCCTCTCCACGGCCATAGTCTATACTCAGAAATGGCACATACTTGGATTATATTACAGCAGTATAACCGTTCGAATAAAGAGCAGCCCCCGATCAGCTCCATTCACGCGGAACTATTTCTTTCTAATCCGCGGCTTTATCGTCACTGTCGCACCGAGGCGCTTCAAAAGGAATCGCTCGGGCGCAACGGATTCCACATATATATGTACAAGAGAGCGAACGAGAGCGGCAAATGCCATGAGAGCGAGTGGAAAGCTTCGTCAGTGAGAAACGTCAGGACCGTCGTGGACATTCCTTCGGACATGGCAGCCGGGTCTACAAAAACGTATACGGCTTCCTCGTGCGTGAAGCATTTCTCTCAAATTTCCACCGATACAAAGCTCCCTCGCTCTCTCCCATCCCTCTTCCGAAAAAGCTAGGGCGCGATCGAGTGCTTTTTGCGCGCGACAACGGCCAGGCGTGTCAGTCGAGAACAAAGAGCGGGGCTTTCGCGCGCGCGCGCGCATTTTTCATACGCGACGACGTAGCGGCTTTTTTGCGCGCGCGTCAACGTCGTCGGCGTCGGCGTCGTCGGGTCGCGCGAGAGCGAGCTTGCGCGTGCGACATTTAGAGCGAAAGGGCGTATATAGTAGGAGGAGAGGTATAGGAAAAAGTCTGAGAGAGAGAGAGGAGCAGCGGAGCGTGCGAGGCGCCTGCATCCTCAATATTGCCAAATCCTGTCGAACGAAGTAGGGCGGAATGGCGGCGCGACGCGCGTGGTCTATACGCCGTATCCGCGCGCGCACATCAGCTATGTCGAGAGGAAGAGAGAGAGAGAGAGCGTGTGTCTCCGAGTTATATGTTTTCCGCACAGCGGTGCGGCTGCGAAGAGCCGCGGGGGAGAGAGAGAGAGAGCAAACGCGCTACCCATTGTTCTCTCGCTCGCGGCGCGATAACAATGCCAGGCAGTCGCTCCTTGGGACGCGCGGAGCGTCCGACCGCGACAAATTGACGGCATGATTGTGCGACTTCCGCTCTCTCCAAGGGGATCCTGCTCTGGCCGAATCGATCGCTCGTATAATTAATTCGCGGCCCGCGCGCTTCCCGCTGCGCGAATCGCTTTTTACCGCGGCCACCCAGTGGCCGTCCATCGTCTCTAGAGCTGCCGCGAGATACACGGCTTCTCGATTCGGCCGACAGCAGCCTGTGGTGTATCCGTGTGTGTGTAAAACTGTGTTCATATGTGTGTAGGTGGATGTGTGGGTAATAGCGCGGGGATATGAAATTTTTATGGGGTAGCGTTTAGAGAGCTATTGCTTATAAATCGGATGGGAAACGCGCTTCTGAACGCGAGTATTGGCGAGCTGCTAGCACTAAGAGATACGACGGGGTTACAGGAAAAACGAGACGGATTATGAGGTTTAAGGTGGGTTCGCGAGCTCAGAAATGTATATCCCGAGGCCGAATAATTCTTGTGAATTATCTTATATGTATCGGGAGTTCAAAAATGATGAAAATTTATATGGAAAATTGTTGGTTGATTGTGATATGGGAAATTGCGTAGATGACGATCAATGAATTATAAGTGGAGATGTCAGTCACAGAGATGAAAAAATATACATTATTGAAGCGGAAAGGAAAATTTACTTTTTATTTTTTATCCCTTTACATATTATGAAGGAATGGAATGTAGTTTTTTGCCTGATTTTGGATATTCAATAATATTCGTTCGTTTCTAATAAAAGATACGACTAAATAATATAATCAATGGGAAAAATATTGCGAATTCCGACTAACGGACAGACAAAAGGATTTTCATTTCCGGAATGCCTTTTTCGCATATTTCACCTGATATTAATTTTTGTGACGTGCGCGGTCTTTTATTTGGATGATTGCCGAATGCATATCTACGGCTACCTGACGCTGGATGGCGATGCGCAAAAGAGAATTTTTTTAGTCGAGAATGAAATTTATAGGTCCATAAAAAGTGAATTTATATCAGCTTTAAAAAGTTTTCAAAGTTCGAGGCAACGAGCAATACTGTTTAATAGTACCTTTTTTTTAGAAAACTTGTCAATCCAAAAGATTTAGAGAATATTGCTTCCTCACAGAGGAAGCTTTGTTTTTTTTTCAACTATTTGAAATTGTATCATTCTCTGCTGAATGTATAAGGCTTTAGCGCCTACTACCAGGCTGTATTCGTCCAAGCAGTTTCAGCCTGCCAAAAGTTGATTACAATCAAATAAAACGGATTTAAAACCTATCCAATCGTATTATTTCACCTGAAAAAAGAGTGGCTAATACAATCGAAATAAAATGATAATAATAATTCTAATAATTATAATAATCGTTTTTATTCCCGCCGATTTTTTCTTTAATTTAACGATAAGGCAATCACATTTAACTCATTTAAAGCACTAAAGGGACAACCACTTATGATAGTATATAAATGCAGCACATCAAACAGTATTCTAATAAAGATATAAATGAACTTATAATTATTATTTATTTATATATTTACATAATTAAATTATCAATTAATCAAATAACTGCTATCAACATAATTATTTTATAAAATGACATAATAATGCGACTGACATCGTAAATACATCGGTGAAATACAGCGATATAAATAATAAATTATAATAATTGTATAAATATCCAAAATTATGGCTGAGTGCAACAGTTAATGCCGCACTTTAATAAAACACACCAAACTGCATATAGTAAATATGTTAAACTTGTTATTAACGTGCGAAACTTTGCCCAATTAACGCTTGCAGATGCTCCGCGCGCGACATCTTAATAACACGATCCAGCCTGCAGCACTCGCTAATGGCCACGCCCCTGCCTCGCGTTTCGCTCGGAAACGGTGCAAAATTTACGAACGATTAAAACTATATACGCACGAAAAAAAAGGAGGAAAAGACACAAAAGCTAAACGATTCTTCCAAAAAATTCGAAAACTCTCGTCCGTCGTCTCTGGGGCAGATTCCCAGCCGAAAAGAGAGTAACAGCGTAAACAGGGCCGTTATTAAGGGCGATCCCCGGCGCGAATGTAGTAATCAACTAATCAGCCGGACAGATATACGGCGCGCGGGGGGCTGCGGAATCTGCGGAAAAGAAAAAGGAGGGGGCGCGCGAGGCAGAGAGAAACGGATGGGACTAATTACCGCGCGGGCAGCAGCCGCCGCCGTTGGGGCGAGTTTTTCAAAGTCTCGCCTCTCGAGCGAGCTCCTTCTCGGCCTGCGCGCGTATATACTCGCCAACTTTTTTCAATTTCGCCTCTTCAGGAGCGGTGTTTATATTCGCCAAATTAATGGTGCCGGGGATCTTACACCAGGCGATAAATCGCGCCTGATGCTCGCGTGTGTACGTGCGTATGTGGTGTATGTGTGTATAGGAGTAGAGAGCAATGAGGATACGTGCATGAAACGTGTGTGAATTATGATGGTATAATATCGATATGTAATGTATGAAAGTAATCATGCGATATTTCGCAAGAGACAGGGTATGATTACACGAGGTGAGGTGCGCATGATCGTCTGTGGCTTATGCTAATGGACTGATATACGTGCTCAACAATTATGACGGTTGTGATTACATATTTGTACGTGTAATTCAGTACCTTAAAAAATCTTTCAACATTTACTAACTATGAGACGAAAAGATTTATTAAAAAACACTAACATTGAGCATAACGTGTCATGACATTTTTGAGTAAATATTATTTATAACTATGGGATAGAACTTCGGAAATTATTTCCCGAAAAGTTAGGAAAATTGTTAGCCTAGTTATTGCATTTGATCTCGTGTCGGCTACAGCTATAGGTAATTATAACTTTTGTATGAACTCTAGTAACCGCAATTGTAGCCTATAGCGAACGTGTTTTCGTCTGACCACGAAACAACATTGTCCATATTTTCACAGTGCAGCTTTCTTTTCTATTTTTCATCCCCGTGTTGCGTTGTTTTCATTTATCGTGTTTTTACAACTCGCCGAATTTACTAAACCGTATTAAGAAAAACATTTTTTCAGCAGCATATTTGTTTTCGGAAGATCTATTGAACCGTTATCTTTTTCCATAACAGTGTAAACTGTGTATACATTCTAAAGCAAATAGTTATTTGAAAAATAAAAACATAAAAAGTTTTAAGAAATAAAATATTGATTTTTTTTTTGTAAATTGGCTAAAATGTAACTAAGTCGTCCATTAGTAAAATTACACTTGGTATAGGTATCGCTTTCAAATCACGAAAACCCTTTGACAAAAATATTTTTTTTTTCTTTATGCAATTAATCCAACAAAAGCTACCCGATATTTTGGTTCGAGAATAACGATCAAAAGTTTACTAATAAAATAAATGGCGCGTAGAAAATTAAAACAAAAATTCATCAGAGAATTCACGATGGTAAAAAATTCAACATTTTACATGGCATAGAGAAATAACGAAAAAAAATATTGCGATATATGTCGGCAACGATTTTATTCTCATTGTACAAATCATACCATAGACGAAAACATTTTAGAATAAGCTTTGGACAGATAACCTTTTTTAATTTTACAAAAAGCAAATAAGAGCTCTATTCCTCTAGTTTTATGCATGTATGAAAAAAATATACTCAAAATAACGGTTAATTTGGAAAAGCAATGTCACAAAACCGTTTTTGTGAGTTCAAAATTTTTATCGTCAATTACATTATGCGTCTCGATTGTCTTTGTTTTCACTTTTTGAGCCATCTAAACGTAGATTTTTCACAGAATTTCTCAGATATATACACAAAAAAGTTTATAATACATAAATGCTTTTTCCGAATTTTCAAGTCGCGTGCAGGGTGCGCGCGCTCCGCCTCGTTTCCCTCCTCGACAATTGAAAAACGCGTCGATAAAGCCCGGCGTTCATCCTGCTATTTTTCTGCGCGCTCGCGCAGCTGTCGACCCGGTCGTACGTAACATAAGTTAACCGGCGATAAGGCGAGAGGGAGAGAGGAAAAAGAGCAAACGCGCCCTCGCGCGCGTTCGAGAGGGAGGGAAAGAGAGAGGTCGAGAGAAAAGCATAGCCACCAAAGGCGCGTGCGCACGCGGAGCTCGGTTTCGCGTTATTTTCTTGTCGCCGGTCCCCGAGAGAAAATAAAAGTTAGCCGAGTGCGCACCCCGAGAACGGGCCGATTGGAAGAAGGCGTGCAGCCAATTTCCCAAGGGGAAAGGGGTGGCTGAGACCGATCTTTGCGTGTGCACATGTATGTATACAGAGGCAAACACACACACACACACACACACATACACAAAGTTTCGAAAAGACTGTATACGCGAAATTTACTCGTCGCCACCGCCACGTTGTACGTACAGCGGATATAATTCGCGTGCAGACAAAGTCCGAAATTCGCAGAGCTCTCGCGTGTGCCATTCGAAATTATCCGAGAGCCCGGTTTCGAAGCGGGAAAGGGCTATGCTAGAGGAAACGAATGAGCCACGCGCCGATTGTCCGATTGTCTTGTTTGGCCAAGTTCATACGATGCATGGCGGGAGCACAAAGGGCACGAGAGTATCCGAGGGAAGAGTCAGGGTGCAACTGAAGGTTTGTGTTTCAATTGGCCCTGAATGGTGAGAGAACGGCCGATTAGGCGGAAACGCACGTGACTTTGTGGGATTTCTAGCGTTGTATTGCGTTTATGTATCCAATCTAGAACGTTTGCCATTGTTGAAGGCCTCTGGAAAATTCGTGTAATAGCATTAGTAATTTGATTTGTGAAAAAAAGTCATATTTGTTAATAAATTTTTAGTTTTGCACAAATTAATTCAACGTAAGTAAAAAATAGATGTACAGTAAAAAATTTAATAACAAAAATCTTATGGATAATAACTGGCTAGAGAAATTAACAATATACTCTATTAGAGTTATCCACAAAGACGTCGGAGAAACTGGCTGCGTACAATATCTTTTGTAAAATTAAGGTAATGCAGAAAGACGTAATTATAACGTTCGAGATAGGTAATCTTTATTCATCTTGGCTTAGTGCTCAAGATTGCAAACAATCCCCGAAGAACAAAGTTGGTCGTTCATTCAAGTATCCTAGTATACGCGGTATCAACTATTTCGCATTGTTAGGCCACGAATGGTGCGTCGGGATCTCTCCTATTTCATGTAACGACGTACTCAACTTATCTGATACTTAAAGTACAACTATCGCTTAAACTTTATTTTCTCCTGTTTATAGGTATAGAGCGCGCGCAGTATAGCGTTCGCGCGCGCCCAGGCCAATTCAGAACTTCTCGAGAATTAACCAGAAAAACGAAGTAGAAACTGGCCAATTACCAACTGCAAACTTGACAACGTTTCCGTCCCAAAGAAAATTACACGTCCCGTCGCGAGAAAATAAAACTTTCCTCAGATAGACTAATGGGCGCTTCAACATGTGCCGAGAGTACGAAAAACCAACCTCTTCAAACTAGACTATTTAAGTACTCATTTGAACTGTTAAAAAAATTATGAACATCACAAAAAATTAATTAAAAATTACATTGCGATGTGAAAAAGATAAAGTAATGTTTTAATTTTAATCTATATAATAATTATTTATGGTATAAATTTTCAGGTATGAAATAAATATCTCTTGTTTCAAGTGAATTTTACATCTGTTCATCGCCGTTTTCACATGTTCACATGCGTTCAAATTCGCAGAATTTTTATAATAAAAAAATATTCGGAATTGCAGTTTTTTTCGAGTAACGTGCGGAAATGAAACATTCTGTTTAAAAATTTTACATTTTTAATATATTTAACATGAAAATATAATTAATACAAAGGTTTTAACATTCATTTTCCTGCCCGTAAAATTCGAGAAACATATAAAATAATTCTACCCTTGTCCCGGGCCACTAGTACACGTCACCGCGTATCATGAAAAAACGTTTTCTATTTTAATGCCCGGGACGCATCTCCGGCCATTACCTCCCGTTTACAGAGGGCGCTGGGAACAGGGGTGAAAAAACAATGGGAACATTCATCGCGGGATCAATCCCAGGCGGAGACTGTGACACATTGCGCTTATTAAAGCCACTCGCGGCGAGTAATATTTTCATTCGTCGCCTCCTATTTCATCCCGTGGTACATAGCGAACCGCACCGAAATGAACTGACTCTTTTTCCTACTCCCGCCAAAGTAATATAGCATTTATTCGGGATGGCGCCACACAGCGTGCGAGCTACTCTTTTCAGCTCGCTTTCTCTCGCACTCACTTTATTCTCCTTTTTTCGAGAGGGCTTTTTTCGCCTTCCCACCCGCGCCGAGAGGCGAGCGAGAAAGGAAAGTTAAGGAAGTACAAATGGTGTTATGGGCCCTTAATGTCCCTTCTTTGCAAGATTTTAGGGAAGTATAGGACCGCGCCCCCTATTAATACGTCTCTCTTTTGCTCGCCTTCTCTCTCTCACTCGGCAGGCTCTTTCGAGTCATTGATCAACGTCGACGGAGAAATGGCCAGGGCGCGTGTACAAGGCGTCGCTCTTATGCGTCGAGAAAAAAGCCGACTCGCGCGCGCGCTCGTGCCCTGATTTGTGTCCATTCATTTGTTTGTTTGTTTATCGAGAGAGGAAAAGAGAAGAAGAAAAGCCGAGTCCGATGTTTATGTATACGTACGTGTATATAAATAATGCCAATTTGTAGGAATTGATCATCAGTCATGTTTTTCCCGTACGCGCACACAGGCGCGCCGCGTGCGGCCGTCCGAAGATTAAAAGGAGGGAGGGTGAGAGTATATCATCGATTTGAGATATGGCTCCTACCCACTTGAGGATATTGTAATAAGAGCTTTGTGTTTTAAGAGTGAGAGGGTCGAGAGAGAACCTAAATTCTGAGATTTTTTTCTAGCCCTGCGATTGATCGTGTGTATTACGTAAATGGGTACAATGGAAATTGAAATGATGTGACTTTATTATTCTTCCCTCATACAATTATTCATCACATTCTGAACTTAAGTTTTTATGTGTAATAACATCTGTAGATATTATTTAATTTTAGAAAATAAAAATATATGAAAAATGTTTATTCAGAGAGTTGATAAACATAATTTCGTTAATAGATAATCCTCTAAAGCTTAGTCCCGACACTACAAAAACTCATTTATCACTCAGCGCACTCCAGAAATGCTATATTTCACGATCGGAACAAAGTATAACTTACCGCCGAGTTCCGAGTCAAGAAGTAGTCCATCAAGAGTTGGCTCTAGATGAAAATCTTCCTGAAGTTTGTACCCATGATCGTAAGTAAGGAAAAGCACAATAATTATACTAAATGGTTCTCACTTCAAGAAATATTATTTCTATATAATTATTATTTGACTTGAATGCACGAACAAGATTATGATATTTCTTTGTAAAACTTTGAACAATTTGCTTTTTTAATTATTTGTTACGCAATCGCTATAAGAATCTTAATTTTTTCATTAAGTTCACAACAACTCCTCTTTCATTCGTTTTAAAAGTAGCACCTTGTATATAATACTGGACTTTTAAAATTATTTATTTAAAAAAAATCTACTTATCTTACAAAATATAGAGACAGCTCCAAATTTTTTATAGAAACTATAGAGAAAAAGAAAACAAAAATTGTTTTTAATTTTTATGGTTGATGTTTTTCTAGATTGCGACTACTTGGTGGTCGATTACTAAGAGTCGCGACTGCCTTGCTGCAGGAAGTTGTCTATTTCTCTCCCATTTGTGAACCGATTTTTCGAACATTTTTTAGACATTTTCTGGCGAATAAACTGAAATTGCCATATAAGATGGCTATAAAATGTTCAAAAAATAGTTTCAAAAACGGGAGAAAAATGATCGATTTCCAACAGGGATACACCAGCCATATCTAATACACGGCCAGTACTAAGCACTTATGGAGTGGCCAATACTGAGGAAATAAACACGCTTATTTATTCCTCAATGTTTAAAGAAAATCTAGAAATTATAAAAAAAATACTCCAACGATAGAAAAGAGAAGAGGTCGCAAATAGTCATAAACTCATTTTTATCGCACTTGTATCGAAAATCACTATTTTGATTAGAGAAATTAGATTTTTTCAATCAAATATCAAAATTTCTACTTTTATTTGCTCTTTTGACAACCGCCATGTATCGCAAACAATCACAATAAATTTAATAATAATAAAGAGCGCTCTCGCCCTCTTCCATACCATTAAATTTGCCATATATGTATTAATCTGCATAAAATAAATTAATAAAACAATTTCAATATTCTTCAGCGTGCAACTGACGGATAACGTTATTAAACTTTTTTTTACAATATTTTAATATTGAACTTTATTCTAAATGAAATTGAATGTACCCAGTAGCCGTATAAGTATAATCATGGATATCATTTTGCCTATACAAGCGCACCCTCAACGGCACACAATAATAATATCCGTAATTCAATAACACACGAGAGCTGTCTCTCTCATCCATAAAAAACTTCCCCGGCTCGTCGACGGACAAACAAACACTTCCGCGCTCGCGTGCACAAGCGAGATGAAACATCTCAATTGGTCGAGCGTCGACACACGTGCGCAAACAAAGCCAAAGCCACCGGCGTAGCGACAATTGACTCGCCGCTTAATAACTCCCTTAAGCGCGTTAAGCGATTTGATATTACAACCTATACATGCGCGTGTCGTTTTATAAATCTCCGATAAATACATTCATTGCGTCATGCGTATTCCCCGCGTCTCTACGATCCTGACTCGCGCGCAATTACGGCGCCTAGTAAATGCGCGTATGAGCATGGGAACTCACGCATATACCTCACACTTTTGCACGACGATTAATTCGACGCACGTTTAACGATCGGTCAGCTCGATTAATTCGACTCGTCCTCTTTAAGGTATAGTACAGTCATGCTAACTTCTAAATTTACTATCTCTCCTCGAATTTCAAGCGTTTATTCGCAACGGTATTATCCATCACTAGTTAAAACGTCAATAGTGTCTAGCCTAAGGTATCATAAACGATGAGTTTGAAATTGCGAACGTTCATAGTGAACGAAAAAACTAAAATTTGCGATTTGCATTAAAATAGGTTTGAAACCATAAAACCGAATAGAAATGAACCAAAAACAGCGGGAACACCAATTTGGCACTTCGCAACCCCCCAAAACTACCCCCAAAACCACCCCAAAAGACAAGCCATTTTAACCGTAGCCCCATGCAACTTCCACTTCACGGCACGGTATATCAGCCTGAAGACGCTTTTCCGAAAAAGCGATTTCGTTCATAATTTTTTTCTGAGCTTTGGGCGACTGTTCCTACATGTTCCAGTTAAAAAAATTTTTCTAACGACGTATTTGCGACTCTGGGAATTTTTTTTCCACTTCACAGCACGGTATATCAGCCTGAAGAGGCTTTTCCGGAAAATCGATTTCGTTCATAATTTTTTTCTGAGCCATCAGAGACCGTTCCTACAATTACGAGTCAAAATATTTTTCCTAACAAAGTATTTGCGAATCTGGGAATTTTTTTTCTAGTCTGGAGCATGTTATATTGACCTGAAAGGGATTTTCCGGAAAAAGGATTTCGTTACCAATTTTTTTCTGAGCTTTGGGCGACCGTTCCTACATGTTCCAGTCGAAAAATTTTGCCTAACGAAGTATTTGCGACTCGGAGAATTTTTCAAAGACATCATAAACGAGACATTCAGCTTCAAGGTGAAACGCCCTGTTGCCAAAGTAAAATTTTCATTGATAACTGAAAAAATACAACTTGCCAAATTCTCATATAAAAAATGACTACTATAGTACTGATAAACATATAAATTAGGTTATAAACGGAGATAGGAAAGAGAAGTATCACCATTTATGAGTCACTGTATCTTAAATAATAATGATTTATGATGGGTTTTGGTATACGTACGACAATGAATGCAAGAGAGATGCTCCGAACGAGAGGGAGACAGTGGCCGATAGTACTGGGGGATAGATTGTCTGTGTTAAAACTTTCTCTCACCCCCTCTTCTCACTACCTTCCCTACTCTCTCTCTCTCTCTCACTCACTCACTCTCGGAAAAACAAAAGAGACTCGTACAGGTGCCCTGCCTTGTCGCTGTGTCAAATACTTTTGGAGTTGACTATAGAGGACGGCTACTACTTTAATCGAATCCATCAAAAACCAATTGCCGTTGAAGGCTTTCTTTTCTCTATTTCTCTCTTGCCTTTGATGAGAGTATTCCTCGCATCGTTGCTCGTTACTTTTTTTTCGTTTATTTTCGCCCGGTAGTTGTCAGTTTCGTGCGTACGTGCGCGCGGCGTGCGCCCGCGTGTGCGTTATTTTCCCTCTCCTTTTATGCGCTTGTTTCTCCATTGTGAGAAAATGATGCCCCCGGGGGAGTTATTAGCGAGGCAGTCTAGAACACCATCGATTCATAAACATTCTTGTAGAAAGAGAGAGCGCGAGGAAGAGCGAGAGAGAAAGAGAGAAAGAGATGAGGATAGTTTGTATTTAACTTGCAAGCGAGTGCTTTAGTTTTTATTCGGCCTTGCGGAGTGCATTATTACGTTGGCGTACATCAAGGGGGTAGAGAATTTGTCGGGGAATGCTCACAACTGTGGGTTAATTAATAAAGCTTTTAGCAGTTTTTATTTCAATCATCGTTAAGTGTTTAGTAACAGTATTTTGAGAATACTTTTTAATAGTTAACATTGTGAATGGAGATGACAATTTTGTATTAGTAATAATCAATCAGTACCAACAATAGATTTTGGTTTTGTGTAAAATTAAAATTACAATGGCTAGCTTAGTGGTAGCCAAGCGATATAGCTATCGGTATAATTAGAGCAATTATTTTTCTTCCACTGTAGTAATTATTCTTGCAGTTGTTCGACCTGTGTGAGAGGTTATAGTTCAGGGCTTGCAATCAGCGATTAAAAAAAGATGGCAACGTTGGGTCAGCGCACAATGAGAATAACCGTCGGCAATGCTTAGGTTTAGTAGAGCTTAAAATCCGCGTTTGAGCTACGAGTCGGCAGAGCATCAGGCTTTATAAATAGCGATAGCAGCTCTATTGTTCTAATTATTTCCAAGTTTTCAAGCGATCGTTACTACTTGTCTGACTACACCTTTATTGTTTCTACTTAAACATTTGTTTGAATGAAGTTATTAGCGCAAGATTTTCAAATAGCTTACTTAAAATAACTTTTAAAATTTCTTACTTTCTATAAGTAATATATGAAAAATTTTCAAATAATAAATTTCAAACATTTTAATTTTAAAATAATGAAGTAGTAAATATTTGATAGCAAACGCTTTAATTTTATTATCCTTTCAAACACTCGTTTCTACCTCTGTTACACATGTCTTCATATAAATCACGCTATACGTATACAAATTTTTAGCTCAAAACTTATAAGGTTCACGCCCAATGAAAATTTATCTGACTTATTCAACGAAACGTTTTCGAACTTTGACATTTATAAGTTTCACCATCATAAAACTTAAAAAAAATTTAATTTTTAAAAAATCATTATAAAAATGATTTAATAATCTTTTAAAGACATGTATAAGCTCTGAGAATACACTGGATGGAAGAGTTGTCCATCCTCATATCGAATCAGGCCTGTGACAAGCATGTTACATTTTCAAGCTCTCGTAAAGCTCTTCTTCAAACAATTTTTTTTTTATAATATTTTGAATAAATTATACACTTCCAGAAGATCATTTCAATGCTATTTTTTAAAGTTTCACAAAATTCTGGCAAAACAAATGCCTCATAAATATCAAAGTTGAGGAAATTCTCTTAGGATAACTTCAGATAAAGTTTCACCAGATGTGAACTTCATAAGGACTTCACATGCAATTTGTTATACTGGTACATCAACGTACAATATTTATCTCTTTCTCTCTCTCTCTCTCTTTAT
The DNA here is from genome assembly GCA_900474315.1 of Torymus auratus. Lineage (NCBI taxonomy): Eukaryota > Metazoa > Arthropoda > Insecta > Hymenoptera > Torymidae > Torymus > Torymus auratus. The sequence continues at coordinate 36,329 of UXGD01000856.1, forward strand.
CTGTCAACAAAAAGTTAATCAACGAATATATCCTACTGTGTTCCATGGTAATAACCCAAAGGAATTAAATTCTGTACACCCGCAACATTTACGCTCTCATCTCGAGTCATGAAGATGTGCGAGGTTGCAATATTATTAAATTAATTGTGGGGTTATTCTGAGAAATAGGTACTGAAAAAGCTAGCAAGCTGACTCTTGTTTATATGTATATATGTGCTCTCGCCAAGGAAACGGAAAAGAAGTGTATATCTCCGCGGGCGCGTAGCGCCTTATCCCAAATTAATTTTTCTTGATTCTTCGTATAGATAAAAGTTTCGCCAACCGGGAAAAGGAGAGCGTGCGCATGCGCGTTAATACTCCCGTTACACCTCCCGTATAAAAGAGAAAAAGTGAGAGAGAGTCAAGAAAGTCTTTCCAGTTTAGTACGTGAGCAGAAGCTGCTTTGCAAGTTTTCACGAAGCACAGTCATTATCGCGGGCGGGCAACGAAAAAAAAAGAGACAGGAGGAGGAGGAGAAGGAGGCGCGGCAGCACATTGAGAGACGGAGAGCGAGAAGTAGCGGCTGAGGGGCGAAAGATAGAGTGAGGGACGAAAATAAGATAGTGTGGTAGCGGCGGCCGGAGGAGGGAAAACAGGCAACGAAGAGAGAAGGATAGAGCAAGAGAGAGGGGGTGAGGGTGAAATGAAGTTGAGGAGATATCACGGGAGCGAGAGAGTGCGACGGAGAAGGCACGGGAGAAGCTTGTTCGCGGGAGTCAAGAGACTAAACTAAGGCGAAAAGAATTTGCGACCTGTGAAAAAGATTCGCCTTTTTCTCTTAGCGCGGGCGCGCGGAAAGGAGGAGAGCGACGACGCTAACTTTTCATAATGAAATGAAGACGGGATTAACTTTCGAGCCCTTCAGTGCGACGGTGAGGGTGAGAGAACAAGAGACCTGCCCTTTCTCCTAGCCTGGCTCAGCTTTTTCCCTCTATTCCTTCGACTTCTTCACCTTTTTTTCTCTCGGTAACTCCAGGAATTACATTTGCGATCTCGCGAGCGTGTGTGCAGAACAGGAAGAAAAGAGAGAGATAGAGGGAGAGAGAAATAGAGTAGTAGAGAGAGAGAGAAGGCAAATTTGTACATCCCGCACGAGAAACCCCGAACGACACGGCAGCCACTGCTATTGCCGCTTTTATATTCATTATGCGGGGTATTTCTTTATTTACCTGACGCCAGTCGTGAAAGGCCCGCGCGCGGATATGCTCACTGGCTCGTGGCCCGCCTTCCCTTTCAGGTCGAGCCTCCTTTGCCACTTCTTACGTATTTAATCTCGGGAATATTCACCCGGTCGGCTATCGCCCGCCGTCGTGTCAATGGCGAATTCTAAGAAATCGCGACCTGCAGTGTGAATGTGAGCAAATTACATTTAGCCGGAGAAAGAGGCGCGCGCGGGTGCGGATGTGAAAAGGCAAACGGGACCGCATGAAATCTGTTGACCCAATATAACGAGGCTAGAAACGAGCGAGGTGGATGTTTTAATTTAAATATTTGCTCCGCTGCATTTTGGGGTATACACGAGACACTGCCTGAATTGCCGTCTGCTGCTTCCAATAATTTACAAAGTCAACTAGTTTTTCTATGGTGATCGTTAGTACTTTTTATACTGACATTCAAGAGAAATAAATAATGAACAATATTATGATGTAGTAAGGTGTTTCAGATATACGGAAATTAATGATCACTCTAGGTGGGAAAAATGTAAAATTTTTTCACAATGATTTATTTTTATTTGAAAAGAGAATATTTTATTTATCTGTTCTTCAGTTTATAAGTTTGAAACGTTTCTCTTCAACCGTAAAAATGCTCGTCTAATCCAAATGTAAATATCACAGCCGTATCATTCCGCTAACTATGAATATGAAATCTTCGCGTAACCCCGAATTGTCACGATAGGGGAAAGTAATGCGAAAACGCGCAGAAAAAGAAAGAAGCAATTCGAGCAACGATCGAGTTTTATTCGTCTCTTTGCGTTTCGCCGGCTGTTTTGAAAGCTACTTTTGGCAATTATAACGACTTAAGCCGTGCGACGGCGCGGGTAGTTGCTATGCATAGTGTGGGAAATGTTAGTCCCGTGTGATTTGCACTTGAATCGGATGATTATCCCGCGGCCCACACATGGGGCGCCAAGCAATATCGCGCGTGCGACAGAAGCCAACTCATATATGAATAAACACGCTTTAATAAATGTCCTGGAGATCGATCGTTGAAATTTCGTGACCTGGATGAAATTGTTGATATTTTTGCTGTTTCAAAAAATATATATAACGTAAAATATATTTAAAAAATGTATAAATGTAAAATCAATAGTTCAGGAGTGGTAAACAATTCAACAATAATTCTGATATTAAACGAAATATCGAACCAATCATTTAAAATTAAAAACAAAATGTAATATAATTTTTAAATATCAACTCCATGTGCAATATAAACTGAAATTACTGAATTCTCAAACAAAACAAAATAATTTATCCTTTTATCTTGTGCAGATTTTTATACATATTGATCTCTCATTATACCATCATCCAAATTCGAATTTCAATAAACTTATCAATAAATACTTTGTTTTCTCATTAAATGAAAAAAAAAACGATCTCATAGCTTTTTAATACACACATCCCTACGAAAAGGGGAAAATGAAAGCCAGATCGGAAATCTACCGCAGGTCATAAAAAAAATTACTGGTCATCAGAGCCCCTGGGACACGCGTAAGCACAATCTGATCGAGCTCGCAGCCGAACGCCCTATAAGCTCCCAGTCTCAACGTTGGACGCCCAGCGAGAAATTAGTCAAAGCGTAACATCCGACGCTAAATAAGCGCCGAGTCAGCCGCCGCCACAGAGTCTCCCTCACAAAAGGAGCACGTATACTCTCGCACCCCGAAGTCGACATGGGTCGCCTATATAATATATATACGCGCGCCTAGGAATATATCCCCATCGAGTCGCCCGCGAATCGCGAGCAGAGGAGCACACACCCTCGAAATAGCGCTGCAGCGCTGTCGGGAGTCGATTCACAATACCTCTGCGCCTCTTCCTTCTTTTCTCTCGCTCTGCACGTATATATGTATAATCTATATACGTATATTCATCCGCGTAAATATATACACAAAAACCGACACCTCTCGTCTTTAGTCCTCGCTCGCGAAGATAAATCGTCCGTGCGCGTATATTCATCTCGCTTATTTTGGAAAAAAACTGCCAGACTATAAGGAGACCCAGAGGCAGAAGGCGAATAAAAGGCGCGAAGTAGCGCGCGCGCGGGTTGTGTATGTGTGTGTGGGTGCATAGACACATACATATATACAGTGGGCGCAGGCAATCGATGCAGCACACAGCAAAGGCATGAAAAATTATACAACGCGTTTCGCTTCTTTGGGTGACTCTTGTCCGCGAAGGGATAGAGAGAGGAGCGGTGCGTGTGTATCGCGGTCGAGAGCGATCGCTCATCGTGTCGATTGACCTACAGGGCAAAATTGCCTTTTGAGTCAAATGACTAGAGGTGGCCGTGGCTGGAGGAAATTGGATTGTGATTTACGATTAGCTCTCATTGATCAGTCGCGTGGACCGCCACTGCGATGTATAACGTGTTGCGGGAGTTGGACGTGTGCGGGGAAGGAGAGAACGAGGGAGACTTGAGGGGCTGGTACTTATTGCTTTATCGCCAACGATGCCGGTAATTAAGTATCGATTAGTCGTGCACAACGCGCGCTGGGAAATAATTTCGGCAGATTCCAACTCATGTATATATATGATGCACACGATGATGAACCGGTATCTTTCAGTTGATTGAGAGCTAATTTGATTTAACCGTGATGAAAAAAAAAAAATCAGAGGAAAATATTATTTCCATCGTATATTTACTTTTCACGCGAACTTCCATTACAGTTTTATAATTGAAATCGGAGTTTGTTTAACATACTTTTGTTAACAAGAAATATAATTGCAAATATAATAGCAGAACGGAATTGAATATACAAAGTAACAAAAATAAATAATAGAAAATTTCTTTCTTTTTTTCACTTAACCTCTGGCATTTTGGTTGATATTTTACTTATACGAAAAAGATGCATTTAACCTCTCTGACAGTTTTACCAAGGAATATCCACTTATTGTTAGAATCATCTTCCTTAGAAAAAGAATCGCTTTCCACTCGATATTAAGAAATTAATTCAATCTATATGAACAAACGGAGTAATACAGCACACGCGCCCAAACACTTATATCAAAACTTCTGCGTCTGACAATTTTCCACTCGCGCGCGACCGCGCAATTTCCGTTGATTAAACAAAATTAATTAGAACCCGCCAGTATCCCGCACTCGCAGCGGGTACGCGCTCGTTCAAGAATCAATAGCGATCGCTCTGGCGTGCAGTAATGTGCACACTCTCTCTCTTTCCCACTCCAACTTGAAAATAGTTCCGCAGTATTATTATTTCTATTTCAGCGCATCCGATGACACACAGCGATTGAAAGATAAAGTTCGTATCGTCAGATATGTAACAGAGTTCGAAAAAAATGCGCTTTATACGATTGAAAATTAGAATTATTGCTCGATCCGCGTACGATTATACGTGTTCTTTTCGTCGATCGAGCTAACATCGTCCTCTCTCCTCATTTTCCACGTCATTCACCCGTCTCGCTTTCTGTCGCTTTCTCTTTTCCGCGTCTCCCGCTTCATCCGCAGGGAATTTTCGTTGGCCGCGCCCAATCGAGCGAACCGCCTGCCTCCGTAAAATTAGCTCGAATTGCTGTCGTATAAGGTGGGGAAGGGGGAGGACGAGAAAAAGCCCGACGTTATAGCCCCTAATACAGCTGTGGATTACGCCCGGAGACCTAAGTGTTTGCGATTGCGTCCATTATGGATACATGGCAGCATCAGCGCGCCTTTGTGCCCTGCGACTGTAGGCTAAATTCACAAATGGCCGGGTAATGAAGCGCCAATCGATACCGCACGAACTAAATCCCCTTTATCGAACGAGAACAATTCGGGAATTCGACGATTTTTATATATATACACGCAAACTGATAGCGTTTATATGCGCGGGGAACGAGCAAGTTGTTAAATGTTGTCACGAGACCCCTGACGCGGTCTAATAAAGTCGTAGGGGTCTTAGACGAATGACTGCGTATATATAAAATCCGGCGCTGGAATGTTTTTTTTTTTTTTTTATAGGAAAGTTAGAGGCGCCCTCGTTTCGTCCAAGATTTTTTCTCAATATTGTGCGCGTGTGGAAATATTTATATATGAACGACATATCGAGGTCTCGAGAATGATTGAAAATTCGAACGGATGCCGCCGCGCTGAGCAATATTCGCTATCGCCTGACGTAAAACGTCAAAAATAATCTCACGCGATTGATATCCTCGATCGTCGACAATTAATTAACGCGTCTGAAATACAACATGTAATACACATAGCTCGAAATATCGATTTTCGGAGAATTTTCAAAATGCACTCAGGCGCGTCGTTAATTTTCTACCGAGCCAACTTACGTGTATAATTAAATGAACGGAAGTGAACAATATTAAAAATTCCTTCGACGTTGTACGCGTACGTTTGCGCACCCATCCCCTTGACATCATGCGTCAAGTTTCATCCGCGTGTACGAGTAGACGCAGTGAAAATCCGCTCGCTCGCTTTAATCAATGCAAACGACGACGGCTTTTAAGTGCCAAGCGCACGCGCGCGTTCGGTACAGGCGGCAATTTTTTCCTCCCTCCGGCCGCGGTTTCGCGAGCTCGCAAACCGACATTTGATTCGCGCGTTAGAAATCAATCGGCGCGTACTTGTGTCCACTGCAGCGAGCCATACCGAAAAGTTATATAGACGAGAGGCTAAGGTTCAGTTTCGGTCGCGCGCGCGCGTGCGTTATTGGCTTTTTTTCGACCTCGTTTTTTTCGCGGCCGTCTTTTCTAATTGCGCGCGCCGTTGCCACTTGGGCTCATTTTTTTTTATTTCGTGTTCCGCGCACACCGCACAAAATTGCGGACGCGCTGATGTCAGCGCATGCGCGTGGGCATGGAATTGGAATGGATGACGAAGGTGCGCGCGTTTGTCTTCGTTTGAGGATCGGCTCCGGAGTTAATGAGATACTCGCTGATTTCTATCTGGCTTTTTTCGAGGAAAAGGGGCGTGGGAGTTTTTTTGCGCGCTCGTTTCCGTATAATTGAAATTGCGGTAAGGATGAGAGGAGCCCCGCTCTGCCGGATTAAGTATTTTTATTTATAAGCGCGAGACTTGCGGTACTGCGGGGGCTCGTTCGGAATTGTAGTTTTAATTACTTTGATCGAACGAGGACTACTTTTACTTATTTTCAAATGAGATTTAGTGCGGGGCTTGCATTTGAATTGCAAACGCGCGGCTTAATCAGCAATTTCAAGTATTAATTATGTAGCTCTACTGGTATATAGGTCTGCAGAAATATTGCTATTCGCTGATTTTGCAGCACTTGTGTAGAAGAGTACATGGAAAAGATACACTTTTTCGGAATAATTCAAGCTTTAAACAAAGTTCTTGAAAATAATGATGAGTCATTATATAATTAAAATTAGTTTTCATACTATAATCATAATTAAATATTATTTATGTTGATTTACATTCGGCTGTATTACAATAATTTCAATCGTACGCTGGCGGAACTAATAAATAAATAGTTTTCTTTCCGGCTCCACTATATTATAGTCACTTTATTGATCCGAAAGGCGGGAGAAACGTAGTATTTTATTCCCTCTTCTACTTTTTTCTTCAAAATAGGGACATAAAGTACTTGGGATATTAGGTTTTTTATGTCTGTGGTTTAAGGGAAATAAAGTATAACTAACCACGCCAACAACGCGGCATTTTAAAAATTTGTCTTATGCAGTCCCATTTTTCCAATTTAACAAAGTGGCCTTAGTTGGGTCAAGAATAAAATTCTATATGCAACTCAGAAATAAAGTCGCACAATGAACTATTACTAGGAGTTATCCTTCCATTACTTCCGGATTATTTAGAATGAAAAGTAGAGTAAGTAACACGCAAGTACATTTTAGCTATACATTCAAGCTAGTTAAACTGAGAAGAATAAAAAACAACAAACCAATTTTTTTTACTTATACTAGCAAAATTCAAACGCACTTCGCGCGTACTCTTTCGTTTTTGCGGTTATGAACGCTATTTATGATGTAGTTTTATTTAGTTTAAATGATAAGATAATAGATATATTTATACATTTATATAGTAAGATATAAGTATAGTAGTCTACATTTATAGTCTACATTTATATAGTAGATAATATTAGATACATTTTAAGCAAAAGATCAAATGTTTTTATTTCATTTTAAATATTTAGTAATTCTATAAATACATCATGAGTTTCAAAATTTAAATCTAGCACATTTTCAATTCAAAAGAAATTCAAATATTCGCGCTTTTTTCAAATATAAGCAATCACATCAAGTCTTTAAATGAGCCACTACTTCCGGCCATCATTCTTTTAAGAGAGGAAAAAATGATCAGTGTTACAAATTATTAACTATTATAAATTAGAATAGTATATTATCAAATATTATTATAAATTGAATTATTAATCATTTTGTACAGACAGATTCGAAGGAGAGTAATTATTTTCCTTTATAAAATGCAGAACATCGAACTAACTCGAATGTAGATAATAACAGCAAGCGGTGCTAAATTAACAAATATAATCATTGACTGTATTATAAAGTGCTACGAAAGTCAAGCCTCAGGGCTCATTACGATTATGATGATACAGCGCTAACGATGTTGTTGATTTATGGCATAAAACTTTATACAAAGCACCTTAGTGTTCCCAGAACGAGTGTCGCTGCTTCAAGCCAGCAGCAGTTCTTTCTTCTTCTTCTTCTTCTTCTATTTATCCTGGTATATAATAAATCGAATATGTTTGAATGGGTTAAATGGTATGCAAAAAGGTCATCAAGCAATTGCACGCTTGTGAAATTATTTATGAATTAACCGACAGACGAATCGTGAACTCGTTAGAAGCAAGAGGTATATATGAGAGTCAGATATTTGCTAATTTTCCCTTTTGGGTAATCGTAATAAACTCAAGTCTCACTCTTTGTCATTGAGATTAATTAAATACCGGCGTGCGGTGTTGAAAGTTTTAAACAACTCCCAAGCTCTTTGAAAGGAAATTATATAATGGAAGAAAAAGTTTTCGATATAATTAAATTTAAATCCATTACAGGCGTCGAAGTAAGGAACGTATATGATATTAGGGCTTCACGATACAGCAAGATTAATCTTGATATTGTATTGTCTTGCCTCAATATTTAAGACAATAATTGATACAATATCAAGATTGTGGTGTTAAGAATCTTGTCTTGAAAATAACTTAACATTTTCTAATCGTAATAATTTATCGAAATAATCATAAATTCATAACTCAATAAA
>UXGD01000857.1:0-44780 GCA_900474315.1 Torymus auratus
CTTCATATTGCTATATTCAAAAACCTATCCCAAAGTTTTAGCCGAATCCGTGGTCCGGACCCCTGACCCTCTCCTAGTCAGTAAATTTGTAACTTAAAAGTTTCTTAAATTAAAGAACATTTTTGTTTGAAACTTAATATACTTTTACATTATTCTAGTTACATTGTTATAAAATTTCAGTTACATACCTAACTTTCATTTAGATTATCTGTAAATTTCAATTGCATATTATATTGTTTTTAAATTTTACATGTATTCCTTATCTTCATTTCAATTATTTTTGAATTTCATATACATAATTAACTTTAATGTTTATTATAATTTTATTAAAAACTGGCGTATCCTCTTATATCAATTCGTTTTCTGTTATCCGCATTGAATTTTTTTAAAAGAAAAACCCTTAAACTTCTATTATATTTGAAATTTAAATATTTTTGTATTAAATGTATTTATATATGAAATTACATTCCGTTACATTATTCTTAAAATTCCAGAAAACTCAAATATCTGGGGTACGAGGTCCTTGCAATAAAGGAAGCCATGGAGACGTGCAACAGTAAACAAGTCTATTATTTTAAAAATTTACTATTTTACGTCTGCGTGCCTTCGTCTTCTACGTGGACCTCTAATTTTTTAATTTAAACAATCGACTCGTTTTTTCTCGCATTTCTGCGTAACTTATGATCAAGAATTTCAAGACAAGACAACAATACTTTTCATATTGCCTGAAAATACCAAAACAAGAGAGAAATTTTCAAGAATTTCCAAGAGCGAGACAATAATTACAAAAATATTGTATTGTCTCGCTCTCGTGCAGCCCTAAATGACATAAAACTCTATAAAATATTATCACTTAAAACAAAGCACCTCCACGTAACTAATAATCCAAGGAACAACGAGACCCCCGACTTTATCAATTCAGCACTCAGAACAACAGTTACCTCACTCTCCTCCCTTCCAAAAAAAAGAAAAATCTCTACGTAAACAAACCGGGTAAAAAACCTCTCTCTTACCTCGGAACTGCTCTGTAGTCTCCTCTCGCGCGTGCGCGCACGCGCGCGTGTCACACTCGTCAACGCCACAAGAGATGGATATCTATAACGAGGTTACGTTTTGTTCCGTTGCAGGCGGCCAGCAGCAGCAGCCGCCGGACAGCGACGAGGAGGATGAGGAGGAGGTGTGCGAGGAGATAGACGCCGCGCAGGTGATCATTCACGACAGCACGCCGCAGACGCCCGTGATCCAGCGAAGACACAGGCAAGTATATATACCGGGGACCCGTTAACGAGCTTCGTAGCGCGTATGTGTGTCTCGTCGTACGTCGCTTATCGCTCGATTATTCGCCAGGAGTACGGAACAACTCGTGGGTATAGGTATATATGTGTGTGTATACGGGAGGCGGACGAATGAACGGGAGATGGGATCCCTGGGAAAACCGTTTGGATTTCGTATTGAATTATGCTTGGGAGGTGCGGTGGGAGCGTTTTTTTTGTTGGGTTGGTTGAGGGATGGGAGAGGTGGTTGGGACGAAAATTCAAGTAGTTTGTGGGTTTTGAGAATCGGAATGGATAAGTGTACGGGTCGTTTGTAGGATGCCGTTATTTTGAGAAAATTGGGTGTTTGAATGCGAAAAGAATCTTCGGGAATGTAGTTTTAATGTTATCATTTTTTAAGAAGGTTCAGTTTTAACTTGTTATATCTAATAATATATTTGATCTGGATTTTTCAATAAATTTATCATAATTAAATGATAGTACTATCAATGCACTAATTTTTATAAACTGGCGGCAGCCATCGTGAAACCAATTTCCAATTAATTAGCCAATTAAATAGATTTTTTTCTTATGAGGTATTTATATTTTTGGCATTACTTAAAATGGTCTTTTTAAAAATTACTATGTAATTTATTAAAAATATGAATGAAAATGTTCGGTAATGATTGAGAACTGGTGTCATTATAATAAATTTTCATTGCTCACGTGTACTTTGCATGGGACATTTTTTACTCGGTTTTGGTTTTTTTACATAAAATTTTTCGAATTTTCGTAGATTCTAAAACTAATTACTGTAGAACGTATTAAGATTATAACTTAACCTACGTGATCCTAGCAGTGCTATAATTGGTTTCACGATAATTAAAACAGTGATGATAATTTTTTCTGTCATTTTTAAAATACACTTCGACTGAAAGACTAAAATGATTGATATTACCATTAACTGCAATGTTTAGAATGAAAATCATTAAAAATCTTCACCCAAGATTTATCCTCTTTCGTCAAGGTCAGCCTCTCAATAGCTAAAACACATACACGCATGACAGTAACCTTAAACTTGAAATTGCGCGCTCGCGTATTTATGACGCGGAAAGTAACACTACGCGAAATCCTCGACGTCATCCTGACGAATGGCATTTCTTTTTCTTGCAGGGACACGGACAGGCCACAGCCCGACGGCTACATTCCGGTAAGCGAGCCCATGCCGACTTTTATATACGTACTTACCGTTGCGCGTAAATATACTGGAGGATGCGGATCGTCGGTCGACGCATGAGCGCGCGCTCGTTTGATGTCGAACCTGTACCGACGGTCTATGTATTTTTCCAATTATGAGTGTGTGTGTGAATGTGTATGGATAGGGTCCAATTATTAGTATATACGACTTTTTGGTAAAGAATGTTAGATTTTTTTGAAGAACGTTTTGCGAAGAACATTGGAAGACTTGATTTCCTCAGTGTAAATCATTCATTTTCGTCAAATTTCTATAAAATACTAGAAATATCCCCTCAATTAATAAAATATTTTCATATTTATACTTACCTAGTTGAAAACATAAATCGTTATACAAATTTTGCAAAAAAATTATACTGTTACCAATAATCAACCTATACTAAATCAAAATTACAAGCCAAACGTAGCCACAAATCACTATAACCTAACTGTAATGAAGTCGCAATCACGCAGCGCACATTTCAATCCCCCTAAAGGTAACGTTTCTCCTTCCTCGAACAGTAACAACAGAAGCTCTGAGAGCCCCGCTATTACGCTTTCATCGGCCCGACAATTACAATCCCAGCGCATATTTTTCTCCCTCCCCCGACGAATTTTTCAATGATCCCAAACCCATACGCGTTCATCACCCGTTTATTATCCCCCCGCGTGCTACACGCTAGCGTAAACACCTCGTTGCGCGAAAAAAAGACCGCAAAGCTTCTAAGCCTTTTGCGCGCGTCCGGCGTGCGAGCGACGTATTTATTGCTCCGGCACGCGCGCAATCCCTTTGATTTATTGGCCGAGCGGTGAAACATTGTTCTCTGTCATTTCTCTCTCTTTCTCTCCAGGCCAGTCGGCCAATTAAACGAGAGCCGCGTTCGCCTCTAATGCTCCGCGCGATGAGCGATTTTTCTTTTTTTTTGGGTGAGAGAGAGAGGGGGGGGTATATCTTTTGCGAGGCTAATAACGGGTTGTCGTAGCAGTGGGAAGACGGTGTGTCATTTCTTTACCTACGATGATGTATGGATTTTTTGTGATTTACGGGGTTGTGTGCACTAGGGAGAGGAAGGAGAGTGCCGGTAAAGTGTTGGGAAAGAGTTTGGATGGCTGGATTTATAGTTCGGATGTAGGTGAGTATAGGTGGGACCAATGGTTTTTTTTAAGGACTGTGGTGTCATTGGATAGAGACATCTTGATTTATTCAGAGGTTTGGAATGGGAGAGTATTTGTAAGTTGGAGTATACGAATTTTCCAATACGACATTGAAGAGCACTTGTGTATTGTAGCAAGATATCTCTAATAGATATGGTAAACATCTTTGAATATCTTGTTCTTTGTGTTTTTCTTTCATACTAAAAGACGAGGAAAAATTTCAACAAATTGAAGAAAAATTCCACTGTTAGGTAGTCATAATAGTAATTGTAAACATGAAGAATGAACTTTCAAGAGGTGATAAGCAACTTTATGAACTGCAGTCGAAAGACCGACAATTTAAACATCAAGCAACGAAGACATAACTTATTATCACCTTTACAATGTTTATACGCTTTATACAGAGCTCCCATTACTTACAACGTCATTATTTTAATCATAATATGAATACCGATAAAGGGAATTTCAATAAAATGCCAGTATACATAACAAAAGTTAATAAAACTTAAGTACTCTAATCTTTTAACAAGTTAAAAGGACACTAGGTCAAAACCAACGCCTGAACTCGAGAACACAGGGCCTCTAGTTAATATTCGGCACACGCGTGCCCGCTTCCACGAGTTTAAAATTCACGCCGAGCCATTTAATTTAGACCCTCTCTACCCGCGAGTGAAAAAAACAAGGACTCGGTCCCTCTCCACGCACCCTGGGCTCTCTCGACAACCCCCGCGAGCATCAAAAACAAAGGCAAAAGCTTCCGCGTATATATATACGTACGCGCGAAAAAAGCAGCGCGCCGTTATCATTGTTTTAGATTTCGCGGAGGGGTGATAGCACCGCGCTTCTCTGTCATCCTGGAGACAAAGGGGTGCGCAGGGAGTCGCTGTCACTCCCTCTCTTGTTACCTTTCATTTTTCGCTATGGAGAGGAGCAGTGTTGTTTCTATGGGTTTTTATTCTGCTCTGGCTGGCTGCGTGATGATACCGTCAAAGGGAGAAAGAGAGAGTCAGATGTGCGTCTGGATGATGGGGCGGTGTGTTTTGTTCTGGGTGGAAGGGGGGAAGTGTGGGAGGAAGGTCGGGGTTATTTTGGATTATGATGGACGGGTTGTGTGATAGGGGAGGTGCGAGTGGAGTTGGCCATTTTTCAGGGAGGGCTTTTAGGATTTTAATGGGGAGGATTAGGGGAATATACTTTGGAAAATGAGAGTGAGGCCTTTGTTTCGCGCAGTGATTAGTAGAAGACTGGCTGTTTGGAAGAGGTAACAATGATACATTGTTTTTATATGAAAATATATTCTCTGATGAAAGGTGTTTTATAGATGAGTTATAAGTGTATGGGAAAAGGAAAACGATTCGTTAATATTGCTAAAGAGTGGTAGAAAGTAAAGAAGATTTCGCATTGTGAATTTTCGAAAATTTAAGGAAAATGGCGAATCAACGAATAATAGCGACATGAATCGACTCTTCCCAGCGTCGGATGAGATGCCTATACTTATTAGGCAAGAATTTTGCAATGGATTTACCCTTTCAGAAAGTTTGAGAAAACATTTTTATTACGTTTTTTTTTTTCAAATTATAAACTATAATTTTTCAAATTTTCAAATTATATCTACGATTGTTTGTTGAAAACACGTAACACCGAATGTTCTATAAACCATTGTTACTTGAATAATCTATTTTATTTATAAATTTGTTTTTTGTCAAACTAATAGACCGTCATTATCTTAATCACCGACACCCTCCGCACCACTTGACAACCATCCTCCAAAATCACTACAAAAATCCACCTGCGAACTATGCAAAATATCCCCGCACTGCACTCTTGCCCATTCCCCTAAAAAACTACGCGGCGCGTCGAACACTTCGTCACGCGTCTCTCGAAGAGATAGAGCGCGCGCGCGAGCGTCACGAGGGGCCGCGCGCCGACAATGGTCGGGCGTACGTGACGCGGCAGCTGATTATTTTTTCACCGCACAATTACCGCCCCGTCCTCGTCGCGGCTTCTTTTATTTCGCGACAGAGATGGAGGAGGCGCGAGGCGCTTCATTCTTGCGAAGTTGAGGTAGACGGGGTTGTCGTTAGCGATGGTGTGTGAGAGGCGAGGTTTTCGTAGTCGAAAATTTCAAGTTATTTATGCATAAGATGATATGCTATGTAGCTGTAAAATTATTTTTTTTTTAATATTTAAAAATAAAATCTAGAATTAATCTTTTTTTTAGAAATGCACTGAAAAACTTTCTGGGAAATATGTTGCCCATAGTGTTGGAAAAGTATATGGGCTATATATGGGCAATATTGCAAGCTACATATGGGTAATATAATATGGGAGATACTTATGGAGCTCCGACACCTGAGCCGAATTTGGATCATACCCGCACATAATTCCCCTATTAGTTCCCTTATTGGGATCCATTAGGATGTGAACCCCAAATGAGGACTATGGGACTAATATATGGAAATTTTTGGACGGAATTCTGCTCAGGTGCCAAAGCAGTATATCTCCCATATATTGTCCTCATGTGGTTTGCAATAGTCCATATATTCCCCATACTTTTCCAACACTGTAGGAAAACATATTTCCCACTTTTTTTTACGCTGGATAGTCAATTGACAGATTAACAATAGTTAAGAAATCGATAATATGTTTGTAATACTTTATTAATACTTTTCTCGTACTTAAGTAATACTTTATTAATACTTTTCTAGTACTCAAGTAATACTTTCATACTTTATTAATATTTTCGTAATGCTTTAATAATACTTTGTTAATACTGTAGTAATACTTACACATAAAAAGTGTAAAACAGAACATATACTATATACATATCCTATATATCGCATGTAAGTAAATTTAACTTCGAAATGGACATGATGAAACGCAACATTTAAAAACTATATTCAAAATCAATTTTCGAGTTTTTCTTGCGATTTATTTTGGACAAAGAACCACATTTTCTATTAATATCTAGCCGAAGATGCACCAGCAGAATAAATTTTTCAACCCCGCAATTAACCAAAACAACACTCGACCAACCACACGACCCTTCCAAAAACCTTCTCTAGCCTCAGCCTCCTCCTCCTCTCTCCATCCCCGACATCTCTTCCGCCTCCTCTCCGTTCAAGAACCCCCTCGTTCTCCCTCATTTCCCGCGGGTTCGCATCGTGGCATTCACCTCACCCTTGGCCGTCCCCCGACCTCTTATCATTATCATCCTCATACACGTCTGCGACCCTCTCCCTACACCCGCGCGCGAGAGACGCGCGTTGTTGGGGCAGGCCAAGGTAGAGACGTGCGGCACGACGAGCGCGCAGTCAGTCGTAAGTTCGGAGGCGCAGACAATAGTCGCGCGCGCGAGCCCGAGAGCGCGTTTTCTTTCTTTCCGAGTTTTCCGGGAGCACGAGAGGAAGCGAAAGAGATAGAGAAAGAGCGAAACTATTTTTCGTGCTCTAAAGTGTTTCGGGCGGCGGCTGTCTCCTGCTGCGAGACGGTGTTTAACATATAGGTATATGGGAGGCGAGAGAGTGTGGGTGTAAAGAGTCTGCGGCGGAGTATAGAGCGCGGAGAGTTTGGTTGCTTTTTGAATAATTCGTTGAGTGGTTATTTTGGTGATCTGGAAAAGAGAAATTATAAATTAATAATTTGTAAATTATTAGTATTGGTAAATTAACTATTTTAATTTAAGCAATTGTAAATTAATGTTCAGATCAATTTTTAAAATGATGTGCCATACAATATAACACTTGTCTAATAAACCAATGTGCGTACTGTTTCCATGTTTGTATAAGTGTTATAAATATTAATTTAAATATAATAAATTTTAATTTCATTTATTTATAAAAATTGTTAATAATTTTATTTAAAAAGTACTAATTTTAAGAATTACGGACAATTGTATTAATTTTTACAATAATAATTGAATAACGCTGTTGTATAATAAAAAGTCAACACAAACTATATGAGAATAGAAGATCATAATTTACGCGAAACATAGACACATGTATAAAATGACATTAAAATTTCATTTAATAGCACGAGTTTTACAATGCAAAGTAACGTGTTAAAAAGGTATAAATTTACCAAAGCCCAAAACGCAGGTAGAAACGCCAAACCTCATTGGATATAAGTCGTTGAGGATTCAAAAACTGTAAAAGTCGCGAGCAATATTAATTGGCTGTAAATCATCGGTAAAAATTTACAACATTTCGCGTGACACGCATTTATGAAGGGCTGACCATTATTTTTATGAGCCAATAATGGGATGCGTTAAACTGTATCTTAAATACGTTTCAAAATAGCATACGCAGAAAGAGTTTTTTCCTATGAATATAAAATATAGTATACAAAAGCAAGTAACAGAATGACCGACAAATTTCGTATATGTTATTTCACATTTAAAATGAGCAATGAAATGGCTTTTATAAAAGTGAGTGAACTGTAAAAGGATATACGTATAGCTGTTTTACTTCACTATTACTGTAAAAACTGTAAAAACTCTTGACATGAATAATATTTTGAGACATATTAATTTTCATATGAAGTTTCAAGTATACTTGTATCATGATAATTTTATAATTGTTTATATTATTATTAAATAAGTATTATCACAATATTACTACAATACTATTAGTTTGTAGTAATATTGTTATTATTTCCAATTAAATATGTATATGAAAACCAACATTATAATCAAAATAACAACGTAAGATACTGAATAAAAATTGATAATCACTCAAAAAACTATTAAAAAAATAAAATTATAAACTGTTTGGCACTGTTAGCCAAAAAACTATACTGCATCAAAGTATGAAACAAAAAATTCACGAAACACACCGTCGGTCACTACATCCAACACACACACTACAACAACAAAAAAATGGCACTATTTTCGCAGCCAAAGCTCCAAACAACCTCAGCCTCACACTCATCGGCATAAATCAAAACTCTGGCGCGCGCGCGTGCGAGACGCATACGCACCGTACAAAACTTGAATCCCACTAATGTAGCGCGAAACTTTCCACGTGCGAGAGCGCATACATATATACCCGCGCACCATTCACACGTCCGCAAATATCGCCCTCGAAGAAAGCCACCGCCGCCGCGAGAAACGAGCTCACCTCGCGCGCGTCTGGCAGCGCGCCCGCGATATTACGCGCACGCACAATACACGCGTATATATGCGCGCGAAATCCGAGTAGAGAGACGCGCTCGTGGAAAAATGTATAGTGGAAGGTGGAGGGATTGGGTGCTGATTCCGGGTGAGCTAAAGCTCGCTATGAGAAAAAGAAGAGTTATTACGCGGAAGCTTGACGGTTTTGAAGTTGTTATAGGTATAGGGCGGATATGTTGGCGCGCTTGCTTCTTTAATGGAGGAAGTTGTTTTTTTGGAGAGAGAAGGTAGTAGTTTTTTTTGGGGAGAGAGAAGTGACGTTAAATGTTGGTTTGTTTGGGCGTGTGAGGTTGTTGATGACACGGGAAAGTATAAAAGGTAAATTTAGACGGTAAATAAAAATGGGTTCCTGGATAGCCGTTGAATCAGAGTGTATTTTAGAAGTGCTATTCCTGGATCGATTTAATTTAGATGCTGGGTGCGAACAAAACTTGGATACAAAAGATAAACAGATTGGAAAAATCTGAAACTAATATAAAAGAGCGTAAAGCGTAGACGAAGCATTAAAAAAATCTAGAATCTGACGTGATAATATATTTAATGGCATAAAATAAAAACCTTATTATTATTATTTTCAATATATATTTCGTCTAAAAATTATTTCTTCAGAATACGAAGCGTTAGATAATAACATCAACCCAAATTATAAGTAAAAACTACAGTAAATTAATAATACTACAATCCAAAAGCAACCAAACTTTCTTACACTCCAAAACTCGAAACGTCCTAAAAAAGCCGTACCACCCTTTCCCACCACAGCTCCACGTCACCCCACCAACTTCCAGAATCTTCACCTCGCGCCGGGAAACCTGGCACGCGTCAACGTATCACTTTTCCTCGACTCTGCCAAAAATCTCTCTCCCTATACGCGACTCGTCTCTCACAACCGCCGCTGCTTCTCTCTCCGTGTTATATATAAAGGTATACTGCACTACAGGAGGATAGCGGCAGCCGGCAGTTGGCGCTGCGCTCGAACCGGCTGTGCCGCTGCGGCCGACAGGTGTCCGCGGCAGCGAGTCTCGCACGCGCTCTCAGTGTCGCGGCGGCCGCTCGCGAGGTTAGAGGCGCACACCGTGTTGCGCGCGCACCCACGCTTATAACATAGAGACCCAATACATACACATATACTTACGTATACGGCCTCTCGTCGTAATACAAACTATCGTATCGAGGAAGAAGTATACTTACACGCGTGTTTTTTTTTTATTTTTGCCTCCCTTTGGTTCTCTTCTCGCGTGGATAAAAAAAAAACGGTGCGTCGGTTGTGACCACGACTGTTTTACAAATGCATGTATTATATAGTGTTGTTGCAAGGTGATATCGTACACCACGGTGTCTATATAGTTACGTATATATAGGAGAGAGAGAGAGAAAGAGCCGGTTGGTGGTGAGTGTGCCTTTGTCTCCCGTGCCGTGGAGAGTGAACGCTGTGTGCTGCAGCGCGCGCTCGCAGAGAGAGAGGAGAGTGCAGCCACTGCACTGGTACAGAGAGGAGAGGAACGAGAGGAAAAGTGTCGCCAGCGCGCGCAGCGCAGGGCGCAGACTCCGCCGGCGCGCCGCTGCGCGTGCTCCGAGCGCAGGGTAATTTTCACTCACACCTATATATACCTTATATACACCATGGGGAGAGAGAGAGCGAGAAGGATAAGAGAAGGCTAGCGGTTAATGCGCAGGCTCCGATTTTCTCTCTCGCTCTCGCCTTTTGTCCCTCTGTCTATGTCGCGTCGTGTGTGTGCCTCGACGGATATCTATGTGTGGGTGATATGCGTGTGCAGCTCGCCACAGGTGTGCGTACGTACGCCGGGTTTGTTTACCCCGGAGGAAAGGTTAGGTGATGGTGGCCAGTGGATGTGCTCCTTTTTCGGTTACGCATTTCGGAGCGGGAACTGGTAAAGTCTGAAGTTCAAATAACAGAGGGTCTTTAAAAATGACAGCAAAGATGTAGCGGTTTGGCATTTGTTTGTAATATTGTGGAAGAGGTGGATAGGGCAGGAGATGATTTAGTTTAATATTTAGTATTGCTCAATAAGGTTTAACATAATTTCCTATACTTATATATGACGAACTGATATGAAATTGTATATTTACTTGTATGAAAAATCACAGCTTGCCGGTGACTGATGAAAAATCATTACACTTACTTTATCAATTCAATTATCAAGCTAATTTTTTTTTAAATACAAGAATATCGTCCTGATACCCGCAATCTTAAAAAAAGCGATGATTGCACACTTGTCAGAACCTGAAAAAAGATTATATTTTAAAAATACGTAAGTCACTTGTATCTACCCCAAGAGAGAGAGAGAGAGAAAAAAAATACGGGAATATATCGAAACCAAACGAAATTTCAAAGCGATGACACACAAAACAACGAACTATATATATACGACCGCAGCCGCGATAAATCAAACCGCTTTGAAGTCGATGTATGCGTTTTCTGCTTGCTTAGATAAGTAACCAGCTGCAATATTAATTTGCTCGCGTGCGCGCGCGCGCGTCGCTCTCTCGTCGTCGTGGAAAATGGAGCAAAAGTGTTTAAAGTGCGATTACTACACGTCACACGCTATAGATCTAAACTTTCACACGCACAAAAAGACAACTTCTAGAGAATCGCAACAACAATGGATAATCATCCTGTCTTTTTTCCCTATTTTTATACACACACACGATAAACCGTACGATTATACTCCGTATAGAGCGCCAATATATAAACCGCGGAGCGCAATAGAGAAAGAGAGCTATTTATATACTTATGCGCGCTCGGTAGAACTCGCGAGCGTGCACCCAACTTTAAACCGGATCGATTCCCCGGCTCCGTTTTGGTGTCAGACTGGCATTAATGTTAATCCCTTTAGGGCGCGCGGAATACAAATACAGCGGACGCGCGCTCGCGATACCGACGACGTCTAATGCATTTTTCAAGTTCATCGGCAGGTGTATAGGGACTTTTCCGTAGACATGTGTAATATAATGGGTTTGTGAGCTGGAACGCTTTTGAAAAGAAAATGGGATTTTGACAGTGACTGAACTGGTTTTTAACAGAGTAAAAATAACTCGACGACTATATCTATACGTATCTGGTAATAAACGTACTGTTTCTCTCGGATGTTATTTTTGTGCGCGCTTGATTCAGTAATCTTTATTACTGGTACACGGTTACGAATGTCGCCTACATAGTGCCATAAAAATACATTCGCGTTTAGTATTGTTTTTGTCGTTTCGCTAAATTTAACGTCATAACAATAACTGATTTTATATTCTTTTTATTTTAATTATTCGTTTATATTTAATAAACTTATACATATACAACGTAAAAATAAAGTAATAACAACATTATCAACAAAACCCGACCCTCCTTGCCCTCATCAAAAATCAACTCACCCCACACACACACACCTTACCATAAAGGGAACCTCTTCCCTTCTTGACTCTCTCCCTCGTCGTGAGAAATCCGAGCCGTTGATTCGTTATACGCATACTACTATACACGCGTGGGCCGCCGCCGCCGCCGTGGAGGTTAGGAATCTCGGGGGGCTCTCCCTCTCTCTCTCCTTTATTTTTCACGTGCGCTCGAGCGTTGAACGAAGACGACGACGACAGGTGTGCCCCGGCGCACGCGCTCGCCGAGTATATAGAGGTAGAGGTCGTCCTTAAGAAGGACTTTTTTTTAAGAAGAGTGGAAAGGAGTGGGGATTTAGTATTGGCAGGTTATATGCGAGGGGACGCGCGTGCGCGCGGGATTTGAATTTTTAATTGGGCGAGGGGAAGGGGGAAACTGGGCGCGGAGAGTGGAATGGGTTCTAGGGAAGAATGGTAATTTTAGTGCGGGGTTCTTTTGGGGACGATTATGGCGCGCGGAGAGGTTCTTGAAGATGGGGAGCGTTGTAATTTTAGATTAGGATAAAGTTGCTCTTTGTACGGGACGATAAGTACTGCATGAATGGATGACTATATATATATTTTTATTGATGCAAATTGGCGATTGAATAATGGTTTAGCGCGTTGTTGTTGTTATTATTTTATTTCTGCGTGGTAGCACGGTTGTAATACAAAATATGAATCATGTTCTCGAGCTGCTACAATAATAAATCAATCGCAATTTACTTCTTGTTATAACAGCCGCATACGACTATTGTGATATTTGTAGAGAGAGAAATACAATGTATATATACGTGATTGCAAATGTCTTATCTCGCGAGTCTGTTTCAGTTAATTGGAATTCAAATTATTCAATTTTTCGCGCGCGCGCGAGCTTGTTTTTCAATTCTAGAGTGCAAAGGAAGGTTATAACTTTCAACGCGAGTAGTCAAACGCGAGACAGTCTTTGATATAAGAGAGGAAATGTATTCTAGTCGAGAGTGAATTATGACTTGATTTGAGAGTGTATTATCACTCAGCTGGAAAGATAAATGTCCTTCACCGGCATCAAGTGATAATTCACTTGTATCAAAGGCCTGGCTTACTTTTGATTGGCAGAGGAACGATTTATCACTACTTGAAATTTGCAGGATTTTTACTCGCGGAATGTGCGCAGCGATAACGAAATCTATAAAAACGTACTCGATTTTTCAAAGATATAAATTTCCTTTATAATTAAATAATGTAGTGCTAATTTATTTCTTCAAACGTCTTTTATCTTTTAATATTTCAATTATTATTGTTTGTTGATACACGCACGTCGACACTTGTTTTCATAATATTACACTATTGTATATCTACTCAACTTTATCTGTTGTTATATCCCATTGAGTACATCTGTAAATACAAACAGCCGGTTACACACGCACGCTTATTTACCTTAGAATTTTTCCGTACATTCTCGTACAAATATTAGCATACATCACACAACCACTCACCTTCAACGCATCTTAACGCAAAAAAGAGCCAATCCTCCCTTTCCCTATATACACACACAACAATTAAAACTTATTTGTTTCTTAATCACCAACCCCACTTCACCTTTTTCCCATCACCGCCCACAAAAAAAAACGCTAACATCCTCATTCACCAATAACCCTAAATCTCCGAAAACCCGTGCGATCGTCCGCGCAGATACCAGCGTAGCAGAAGAACCGGCCAGAAAGGAAAGGAAACGTGCGAGAAGCGAATCCTTTCGCCGCCGTCGCGGCTATATGCCAAGACTCACCTTCTTTCTCACGTGGGCGAGGCTATGCGCGTTTCGCGAGACGCGAATGTCAATGCTTCCTTCGAGCTAAGACGCGTCGTGCCAATTCACGCGCGTGTGACGCCGCTGCACTGTGATAGGAGTTGAATGCGGTTCGGGTTATCATTTTATAGGGGAACGATGAGGTTGTATTATGTTTCTGGGTCTGGGCGTTTATGGGATTTTTATAGGGATACCGGGTAGAGGAATTTTTTGTAGATGAACATGTGTAGTTTCATTGTATAAGATTTCTAGTATAGTTTTATATGGGAATAGATCTGACAGTTTTATGTCTTATTTAGAATTTTATAGCTATTATGTTGTAGCTTGTATATGTAAATTCAGATCGATTCATATATGTTTTTATCCGAAAACTTTTTCAAACTTGAATTTATAGTTGTACGAAAATAAGCTTGCATTTATTATTCCGTAAAAATTCTTAAACAAACAAGCTCAAGATTTCCAGGCTATAATATAAACGAAAACAATAACCCATAAACATATATAACACGTCTCTGCGTAAATAGACACCAAAAAAAAATTCAATTCCAAAAAGATTTACAAGTATATATAGCTATATACACCGGAGACACAGTGCATAGCACACACACACGGGGAGAGGAAGACCTCGCGTACCTATATAGACGCCGAGAACGTACAAACGAGCTGCTGCTGCTGCGCGTGCGCGAGCACCGAGAGGAGACAAAAAATGGAAAGTGAGCGCGCGAGAAAGAGAAGACGAAATAAAGAGAGAGAGAGACGGAGAAAGATAACCGGTATTGTTACGCCGGTAGGTTATATTCCTCGTCGGAAATTCCTCGCCGCGCGTATCGCCGCCCTTCCCTTTATACATACGTGTGTGTGTGTTAGGTCGGCGCTCCTCCCAGCACAGACACACACGTGGGTGCGATTACGCGGCGGCGGCGACGGTGCCGGAACTATTTCGAATATTCGCGCGCGCTCGCGTGTATAAGGGTTAACGTGTGCCGGTACATGGCAGTATAGGGAGGAATTTTTTAATCGGATTTGGGACTGCGACGGAAACTATGCGCGGTTGAAGCAGTTCACAGCGTTGACACGCCGCGATAGTACCGCGGATAGTGGAGGTGTGCAATTAATGCCGCTCGTGGGATCGTATGTATACAGTGGGTGTTACAAAAACGTTTGAATGGAGCGAGAGAAGTCGCGCGGTGCGAGGTTAGGTTTGGAGTAGAGGATAGGAGAGTATATATTGTAGTTGTTTGAATAATACAATAAATTTTTAATATAAAAGCCGCAGATTATATTGAAAATAAATATAGTTTCTATTTAAAGTTGAACGAATCTAATTAATTACCTTAAATTTTCCGGCTCGCTAACTTTGCGTCACAGTTGGAATTCCACCAGTTCGTTCCTTCCGACCGGCAAATATACCTTTCCAAAAACTAATCGCTCAACCGTTTCCTCACTCAATCTCCTCTCAGCTCCCATGTATTCCAAAAATTCACCAACCATTCTTTCCTCCGGCCGCGCATTTTTTCGAACCTACACTCACACAGCAGCCCCCTAACTAAACACACGCCACGCGACCATAAACCCCAAAAACTCACAGCAGCTCCTCTGCATCCTCGAAAGTAAGAGTATAAACTCACTGCTGCTACCACTGCATACCTTTGAAACTACACTACTCGTTCCGGTCACAGCAGCAGCAGCAACAGCTGCGGGCCCCCGCAATTTTCCCAAATCACGTCTCTTGAACAAAAAATTCAGGCATGGGACCCTCATTATATGTCTCGGCGTAGCCCCCAGGCACGCGTATTATACACATACCTGCGAGCGAGTTTTTCTGCGAGATATTATGATGATGCGCGTGCATGCAGTGGCCTTTTACTTTCGCTGCTATATATGCGCTGTGTAGAAGCGTCTTAGTGGTGGGGGAGGAGATTTTAATCGCGAATAGTATGATTTCGGTTTCACTTTTTTTCGCGTGATGTTGAGTGCGGGCGAGTGTAGGTGATTAGCGGGTGGGTGAATATAGAGGTCAATGAATGCGGAGGTAGCCGCGGTGAAAATATATGTATGCGGCTGGAAGAAAGTGGAGTTTTTGGAATTTGGAGTATAGCGCAGGAAAGTTTTTGAAGTTTTGCGTTTTCGATAAGATTCTTTTCATAATTTCGAGGAGAAAATAGGCAATCAATCATTTTATGTAACGGGAACCTAATAATGAATGGTATCATTATTTTGAGAAGTGCGAATCTTAAAAGATAAAATAATTTTATAGATTATATCAATAAATTCTCACGTAATTTTTCACAATTGAATATCAAAATTAAGCTATTATTTCAAATCAACAAAACCAACCGCAAACCCACTCCAAACCTCCTTTAACAACAACAATTAACTCCATTACACGGCGCCACCATAAACCCAACACACACACATACTCCCCCCAATAAATCCCTCTGGCACTTCGTAAACTCACCTCTCGCTGACGAAAAATCCGAGCTGAGAGCCAGCTACCGTGTTCCCCATCCCATCACCTCCTCGTCTCTACAAAAATCGAAATAGACCGCGGCGCGGCGTCAAGGCGAACGACTTCTCGCGCGGGCGCCGCTCTTATTACCGAAGGCGCGCATGCACGGCGCGTTCGCGTTCCTGCATCCCTAATGACACGGCGCGAGCGAGAGTATAGAGCTGGGAGACAGACGTAGACGCGCGCGAGCGCACACAGAGAGACCTTTCACCATTGATACGTCAATTATGAGGATCCAGCGTGGAAAACGCGTCGCCGTGAGGTGCACGTGTATTATATACGCGAGTTTGCACGCGGTGGTATGCGCAGACGTAAAGAAGGGAGTTTTTGAGGTTGCAGGAATTTCGAGAGGAGGGTTTTTGGAGGGATATTAAAGGGAACGAGTTCTGACTCGATAATAACGAAGTAGTTTTTCGGCCGGTATATTGGTTTATGGTCCTTGCGTGATTTATATATAGGGAGCGGCGAAATTATAGCTCGTTAAGACAAAGAAAGCGATTCTTTTCATTTACAAAGTCGGTATCGCGCGGTTTTTGTTTTATATAATTTAATCAATTTTGCGTATAGAGAATTAGTCTAAATTGCGCGAAAATATAACGCGTGTATCGCGGTAATCCTCGTAGACATAATAAACAACAATCTAGATTATTCAATATATTAATACACGCGTGTATAACAGGCTTTCAAGAACATAAACTTGCTTAAACACTTTGATTCCTCGTTAGTCTTAATCGCAACATTATTATCAACTACACATCGAGCGCGCCCGGGAAAATCGATAATTCGTGTCTAGTTATCGATACACCACGCGTTCATTTTCTAATTACAAAAGCACGTGCTCGCGCGACAAAAGTCGTTGGAAAGTATATGTTTCACCTATTAGAACTAGCCAACAATTCGGGCAAGGTGCAGGACAAAAAAAAGGATCCTGTTCCCATTGACAAAAAAAAACTATCTCTCTCTTTCTCGTTGAGTGTAATATACCTGTCGCGGGTCGGCGAACGAGTTTTCGTTAGTTAAAATTTACTTTTGCCGCTGTCGCTTTTCAAAACGAGTAACCCCCGCGCGTTCGTTATGCCGTAATAATTTTGGACTGTCGCAACGCGCGGCGGCGGTATACACCGGTGTATAGTATTAAAGAAAATTGGTTGATTTGCGCGCGACTTATATACGCAGAGCGGCGCGCGCTATACTCTGACAAAAATTTCGGTATATTTCATTCTTACCGCGCATTAAAGTAGCCAGTTTATGGTGGCCCGATATTTATTAGCCTCGATTCCGTAAGTATAACTAAACACTTTACCGCATCGTGGTAACGATAAAGTATACCGTGACTTTACGACAAAACAATTTTATATATAGATAGTTTAAATTAAGGGGGGAAAATTCACGCGAATTACTAATTACTCCATACACACGCGTATATGCGGCGGGATGTCTTCTCTGGAAAACAAATTCATTTTTCGGAACGACGAGGACGCGCGGATATAATTAATACGGGCAATTATGCGAGAGAGAGAAAGAGTTGGCCTGGAGGAGGCGCGCGCGCGCGCGTAGTTAGGGGGCTTAATGGCCGAAAGAAAGTAAATAAAGAGATAAATAAGAAGAAGGAGGCAGCAGTGAGTAGAAGCGATCTCGATAAAATCTGCAAGCGAAAGGGTTTCGCCTGGCTCACGAAACGCGCGCGAGAGGAAAAAGGAGGCTTCGCCGGTCGAGTAAAAAGCAGCGTGAGAAGAGAGAGAGATAAGGGGGAGTTGCGCGCCCGAGGAGAGAGAGAGGAGAACGTTTACAGAGGACGAGAATGAAAAAGGGAAAAGAGATTTACAGCGGTGTTTGAGGATGTTACAGTTTCGCCGGGGTGTGTATAGTTTAGACGCGGCCGCGTTGGTATAGTTAATGATGAGGTTGCGTTGTATTTGTATATTCCGTATAGTGTGTTTGGCAATGTTAAAACACATGTGAAAGAGGTTTTTTTTTTTTAAATTAGCAAAGGAGAACATCATTAGGATATTTTTGGTTATGACGTGACGTTACCATCGTTGATGTATTCAAGAGACGTGATGACGCGTGATTTTTCAATGAGGTGAACTCATAGTTTTTGAAATGCAAAATTACAAGTTTATTATACAAGCTTAATCAAAGCTGCAAAATGATGTCAGTTGTTGATTTCGAATTATGTGGATGAGAAAAAGTGGGTTATGAGGTATCTATAATGCGTATAACAACTATTTCTGCGTATGATGAGGTTCAGTGAAATGCAGAACTAACTGAACGTAAAAGTGCACCTATAATACATGAAATTTCATTATCCTAACCAGTCGAGTGACAAATAAGTGCGACTTACTCTTTTTACGACAACAAGTGTTAACAGACTTAGAAAACCGACCAGAGCCAGTATAGTTCCCTGTAATTTCCTGCAATTGAATGTCTCGTCATTAATTTGAAGCAATTATAGGCTTGACATCTTGATATATGCAGAGCCGTTGATAAAAGATCTACAATATTTGATCACAGCAAGCAAAAACGAAAAAAGAAAGATCAAACCCAGGTATCGTCTATAGAACCGACAAAAAAGCACATCCACGGCGACCGAGCCACCCACCAAAAATCCGATTAGCCACCGACCAAAAAAAAATGAACGTCAGCATCGAACCCTATGTATAAAAAACCTCTCCCCTGTCCCCTATATATCCACACAGTCGAACCGATACCTCACACATCTCGTAGATCTAAAAATCCATAACCGTTAATCAAAAATCAATAATACCCAGCTCCAAAACAAACAAACCGCACCACCTGTTCCCAAAAAAGCGCGATGCACCAAACCGAGTGAGTATATCTCTCGAGGCACACACACCAATACAGAGAGACACCCTTTATAGATATATACCCCGGCTAAAATACTCTGGTCCCCCCAGGTCTCGCGGCGAGAAAAAGCGGTACCCGTAAGCAGCAACTACAGCAGCAGCAGCAGCATCAGGCTATACGAAAGAACAAGACCAACTCGGCCGGCACTTGGCGGGGAGAGTCTCGTAGCAGCCGCTACCTCCGTCGTCGTCGTCGTCGCGAGCGGCGAATGGAAAAATAAAGCTCTCCCCGCGCGTCTTCGCGCGCGGCAACCGGTTCTCTTTCTCTCTCTCGCTCTTGACCGTCCGCGACGAGCGCGAGAGAGAGAGAGGGAGAGAGATAGATCGAGTGTGTGCATGTGTATCCTCCATACACATACTTATAGTGCTGTAGTGGTAGAGTGGTTCGTGCGTGTGTCCTTCCTCTCTTTGGCTCGCTCATGCGGCCGATCGATCGCCGGCGACGTCGCAAAAATCCAACGCGGCGGCCCTGAGCAAGGACGCTTGGGAGCGAGAGTGAGTGAGTGAGAGGACGACGAGGACGTGGAGAAAAGAGGAGAGAGATCAAAATGTCACTCACGTGCCGGGTGCAGTACCTCAACGACGTGGACCCATTCGCTTACGCGAGCTCGTATCCGGAACCGCCCCGGCCACCGGTGCACACCTTCAGCGCGACCTTGCCGCTCATCAACCAGCTCGCCGCGGTGCATCGACTCCTACGAGCGCCTCACAGGGTGAGTATTATATATATATACCTATAGTGTAGTCTCTCTCGAGCGCTCGGCTCATTCTTGCTTCTTGTTGCGTCCTTTTTCTTGATTCTCGTTTCTTGTCTCCTCGCTTTTCTTGTTGCATTGTGCGCGCGCGCGCGCATGTGTGTGCGTGCACCATGAGGCTATGTAACGACGTTCAAGTCGCGAGAGAGTCTCACTGGCGGGTTTATGAAACTGATAGGAAACCTGTAAGGGAGAGAGAGAGAGGGAAGTTTTCTTCCCGCAGTGTATATGGACGTGCGCAACGGCCGTCGCGTTTCGCAACATTGTAGCTTGTCAAAAATTGAAATGAGGTTTTAGCGTCAATGGTCGAGAGAACGTGTATATATATATACAAGCGTGTGTGTATATTCACGGTTGTGGGTTCATTGTATATGCTGGTAATTATACTTGGGAATTATTTAAGGAGTCGTGAATGCGAGAGAGTGAGGATTTTTATGATTGTCAGAAGTGCATTCGGGAGATACTGTCGGCCGCCTTGGTTGGCTTTTTGTGTTGGAATGGGGGGTTTTGAAGTCTGCAAGGTTTGCTGGAAACGGTTTGGACGAAGCTGTTAATTGCGTATAGCAGGGGGAGATGTGGAATAAGACGATGAGTTGACAACTTTTGAGCTATTATATACAGGCGTTGAATATATTTATTATCTGAAATATTTTTGATTGCATCTTGTTATTATTAAAAATCTTTAGATATTTTGAATTTGAATCATTTTAAGCAATTTTATATGGCGAAGGCCTAACTATAACGACCGGGGTATACTGGATCATTAGAACCCTGCGACCATAAAAATGTATACCCAGCATGTACACCGACCTTTAAAAACAAAATGAATATCTTTTTTACAACTCCTCAATCACCGTCGATCCCTTCCAAAACAATTACGCTCCACTTTTACCTCGTGGCAAAAGCTTCCTCAAAAGTTCATTAACGCAGGCCTCCCCTCGCAATTTATCATCATACACCTCCCGTACCACCTCCAAAATAAAAAAAAAAACAGGTCGCTTACACGTAACACACACACAGCAACTGCAGCATTACACCTCACCGAGAGATCGCGGTATAAACCCCCGGGTTTTATTATGCAGCGTCGCCTGCCTCGCATTCACCGTCAGGGTAGTCTCTCTCCTTTTTGCCTTCCACGACTTCTTCTTCTTCTTCTTCTTCTTTCGGAGTGGTATATTATATGATGTTATGCGACCTGAAGAATGTACTCGAGCGTTCTCGGGGTAAAATTGTAAAGAAGGCGCCTTATAATGCCGTAGGTAACCCTCGTCTTAGATAAAGGATCGAGCGCGCGCACAAGAGAGAGAGAGCGCAAACGCGACGCGTATAATCAAGCTCTCTTTCGGCCTCCTCCTTTTGCTTTTGTCTTCAGCCTCTTCTCTCTGCTGCGCCGGCTGCTGCTCTTCACGCGCGTGTGCTTGACTCTTGATTTTCAATGCTTCTAGAAACTACAAGTTTATGCGTGAGCTTCTTGCTCGTCCTTTTCTTAATTACCCTCGACTTCTGCTGCTACAGCGAGGGGAAGAAAAATTTAGATTGCCAAGCGCGCGGTGATACAATGCCGCGCCGCGACGTTACTTCTACATCAGCGAAACTACGCAGTAGCTACAATGCAGAGGACGACAAAAAAAAAAATGTTTTTTCATCAAGTTCTGAAATGAAAATCTTATGATTTTAATGACGCTGCGCGTTGAATTCCCCAACGCTATTATTATATCCACGTAACCTTTATGCGCGGTCTTAAAATATATACGCGCCTGTATATACTCGTTAAAAGTATTATAATCATGTAACTTATACACACTATGGCCACCAGCACCGCAACAACAATAAACTTTATTCTCTCGCTCGCGCGCGCGTCGTTAACAAAACGGGCCCCGTATATATAACTGTAACCCCAATTTTTTCTTCTCCTCCCCATCTCTAACTCCCAATCGCATTCGCACCTCTCTTTAAAGCCCCATAAAGGCTCTCTCTCCCCCGTACACAGAACTTTCGAGAACTCGTCAACCTGCATATCGATGCTCATAAAGCCCCATTGCACGCGCGTGTATAAAGGCCCCTTTCGTCCGCGCAAAAGAATGCAAATCCGATTCTAGCTGCGCGCGGCAATATAGCGTATGCTAATTCGCTCGTCATTAGCATAAAATTCTTCAAAGCTGCGTCACACACACACACACAAAAGTCGTCCGGCCCATTACACCAGGCGCGTATCGATCGAATTTACCCTCCCGCGTCCTTAGTCCCGGTCTTTCTCTATCTCGGCTTATTATCGCCGGGGCTTTATTTCCCCGGGTTTAGATAAGTGCCGCAGACAAGAGAGCGAGAGAAGCCGGCTCTGTATAGCCAGCAGCAGCAGCAGCTCTTTCTCTTTCGCGCGCGCGCGACCTAAGCCGCGCCTGACCCTGGGCCCTCCTTTCTTTCCTCCTCCCTACCTCGCTGCACTCTTGCATGCGGCGTACCGTACATAGGTATCCCCTCGCGCTCTCTCGCTCTTCCCGGATGCAAAGAGACGAAAAGGAGTACGCGCGAGAGAGGCAACACCTCCTCGTCGCCCTTTTGCCTCCCGCTCGCGCCACCGTTGTTGTTGTTTCGGTCGTGTGTAATGGCAGTATTCTCGCGAGGAAGCGTCTCTTTCTATCTTTAGAGCGTAGTCGTCTTGGTGTGTGTGGTATACAGCACCGATCGCGAGGATTCTCGCTATAAAGTCTGCTGTATGTCGCTGGAGTAGCAGCAGGATTCTTGCTGCGGAGGATTCGGTTCGTTAGGGAGGATTTTTTGGTTGTTGTCGAGGCGTCGTCGTCGTGGTGTGTCTTTGTCCGCTCGCGCGAAGAGGCTTACGCCAGAGAGTTTCCAGCGAGCTTTTGATCTTTAATGAGGAAAGGAGTAGGAGGTTGTTGTGTGTTTGGTTAGGTTTCCTGGCCGTTCGGAGATTTATGTGTACGCGCGCGAGCGCTGAAGTGGCTCTCTCGCGCAGCTGTGTATGATTTATGCCGGGTAATTAAGAGATCTTAAATCGCCCGGCTATTTCAGAGTTCTAATTTACATTTAAATACACAGCTTCTTCGATAATATCAATTACGAGAGGTTCTCTCCCGGTATTTTATACAGAAGCGATGGCGAAATATATATATAACTACGGGAGTAGCTGATATGGGAATCATATACCGATCGCAAGTCAAACACACAACAATACACACTCGTCGGTATAATTTTCACACGCAGAGATATAGACACGTGTACGAAACAGTAGTACACCCGTTGGTTTGCCATCGATCAACGAGGTGTCAAACATTCCGCGTGATTCATGAAACTATACCTCCATCATCGTCGTCCTGACATACACCGGGAGCATATATCGATCCATTTACGTGCGCGCACTGCGGACATTATGAAAATTATCTACCGGTCAATGGTGCAATAACCTTGGACCCCCGATTGCATTTAGACCGCCGGCGTAATTACCAGATCCATATCTTCGCATTATTTTTATTGCCAGGTCACATAATATACGCTCGACTTTGACGCAGCCTACTTCTCTCTACCGGTTACCTAATCTTTGTACCACGCGCGCATTCCGTTACAAAATCACACACACACAACTATTATCCATCAGATAAGATTCCACCTCTCATCGGCGCACACATCATAAACCTAATTAGCCGCCGTGGCGATTATAAAACCAAATCCATCCACCCACGGCAGTACCATCAGCCGCGTGCTCTCAATTAGAATATACCCGCGGCGGCGCGTGAGATGCAAATCCACCTCCGCGCGTATAAAATTAAAGACTGCAGAACCACATCGCCTCTACGACGACGTATATATACGTCCAGCGCAAAAGGAGAAGTCTCGGCACACGCACGCTACTGGAGAGAAAGAGAGACCGGTAGCAGGAGCAGCAGTTCTCCTCCTTGGGGCCCCTTTGAGTCTTTGTTTGTGTCCTCGAAGGCCCTCTCTCGACTGCTACCGTGCTGCTGCTACTGGTTTCGCTCTCGGAGAGCGTATAATCGAATGGGGGATCTCTCGCGCGAGTGCAGAGTAGTTTTTCGAATCAGGAATGAGAGGGAGAGAGAGAGAGGTCAGGTGCGCAAGAACGAGCGAGCGAGAGGATTTAGGTTATGGCTGTTTCGTGATCTTGACATTTCCTTTGTGGTATAGAGCTAGATTGGTAAAGGAGAGAGGCGAGTTCGAAGTTTCTTTTAATGAGGAGGAGGAGGAGAGTAGCTTTCGGAAATGTTTATTGGATTGGCAGAGATGGAGTTTGTGTATTGTGAGGTTTAAAGGGATAGACGCACGCGCAAAGTTCATTGTTTTTCCCTCCGCGGTAGGGTTTATTGAAATTAATGGTGGAGCGGTGGTGATTGACGTGAATTGCACGTTAATGAGAAAGGATATATTCATTTTTCACGGCTGGAATGTTGCGCCGAGCGGCTGGATGGAGTGTATGAATTGGCATTTATTTGAGTAGAAAAAATAAAGGAGAGCTCGTTCAATATATATGATCTTAATGGCCGCGCTGATTCGATAGCGATTGTAAACAATGAGGTTATTAAAGCGGGCTTTTCGAGAAAAATGCGGCTAGTTAATTGCTAATATAAATATAACAGAGAGTTACACTGTTATATACACCCCGCAGTATAATTATTGCAAAAAGGTATCTATGTCAGACATGTAAATCGCTGTAACGATCTGTGTAACCATACAACAATGTCTACAAATTCAAAACAGAAAGGGAGGAAAAAATACATCGTTAAAAATATCTTTTAATCACTCTTATCCCATTATTTAACAACACCGCCAACGAAAAGCCGCCGATTTCTATATACACACGGTAAAAACTCTAATTATTTTATCTCCCCCATAACACACACAGAGCCACGCGCTTTTAATTACAACGTATACTCGCTAACAATGCCAATTAATTAGCCTGCTCACCCGCTCTCTTTTATCTGTGTGTATATACACCCTACCGAAAAGGAAAAATCTTTCTCTCGAAGGAAACCAGAACGCGTCGTGCGCGCGCGCACCGTACACAAAGTGTAACAGAGAGCATATAAACGCCGACGTGATAATTATCAATATAACAATGAACAACGCGCAGCGCGAAATAGCTCCCTACTCTCGCTCGATCGCTCATTAATCAGCGAGCTCGCGCGCGGGAACCGGCCAACGGCATTTTGCAGTTAATTCTCGGGCGAGAAGCGAAGGAGGACGCCGTGGCGCTGTGTACGTGCACGCGCATTGTCCCCCGATCGCAAATGGAGAGCGCGCGAGTGGAGCGCAATTTCTCATGAAGGAGGTGGGAGAGAGACACCGGCCTGTTATTGTGAAACGTTAATTAGGTCGAAGTGCAGGGCGAACTTGGTGCCAGCGAGCAGGCGGACGACACGTTCCTCTCTGGGGCTTGAAGTCTGTGTGTGTACCGGTCGAAGGTGGAGGTAAAGGTGGAGAGTGGCAAGATCGGATGGTATAGACGGGTTGGCGGGAGTGATGTATAGTTAGTTTTGGTTGGAAATTGATGAATGGTTTGAAGTTTAGGGTTTTGAATGTTTTTTAATCTGTTCTGAATATTCGAAAATTATCGAGTAAGTCATGTTATATAGCTACGTGAATTTGAATTTTGAATTCTTTCAATATAATGTCTGCTAGAAATCGATTTTTACATCACGATTTTCTATCCATTTTATGACGATTTCGGTCACCTCGCCATAAGATACCTAGAAAATGTTCGAAAAATCGTTTCACAAATTGAAGACAAATTGTATCATTGTGACATTTTACTTATAATTTGTAAATGTCTTTGCTCCTTATGATATACAACACATAATAAGATTCGAAAACGAAATAATTTTATACAAAAAATGTTAATCCCGTTAATTGACCCCATCAGCCATCTTCGAAATCTCAAACCACAGCTCCTCGAAAACCTTCAAACCCCAGCGCAAATGCGGCTTGGCTCACTACTCAGCGCGCAAACCCCGCGCGATATCTCAATAATGGGTCCGAACAATGCATCTCGCTTCGGCAGCCTAATCTCGCTCCCTCCTCCCATACCCTCTCTACCAGATAACCTCCTCTCCGCGCGTGATGCACTTCCGCCTCTCTCGTGCGCTCTTTTTTCACCACTCCTCGTTCCCTCAAATGTTTAGCTCTCTTCTCTCTTACACGTAATATACCTTCCCCTGTATACTTTACCGTTCGATTTTCATACGATTCCTCTCCTCTCGGATCCTTTCTCTCTCTCTCCACCCGTGCAGTGGCGCGCGCGCATCTCGTAACGGTGCACGCGCCACGGCAGAATAAAAAGCGTGCACAACATAGCCTGCAGAGCGGCGTTTACTGCAGCCCGCGAAAGAGTGAGAGAGAGATGCACCACACCGCAGCAGCGGCGTGTACCGGTTATCGCGCGAGCCAGTTTCGCCGGGCGGCGAGTTCGACTTTTCGTTCGTTGCATGTTTCTTTCCTTTTTCTTTCTTCTTCTCCTTTTAAGAGTGAGAGGTCCCTCGTTTTGGCTTCCGAGCTGCTGCGGCTGCTGCTGCATCGAAGAAGCGCGGCTCACGCCCTTTCCTTTCTCGACTTTCTTGCGCGGCGGTGTGCCGCTGCAGCCGCGAAACCTCGATTCCGCAGTGGCCTTTTCGGAATTGGATTTGGCCCGAGAAAGAGAGAGAGAGATCGAGTCCGTGTCGCTGGCAGCGGTGAGGTGTACGCGCGAATGCTGATTTCGTCCGGGTGTGTGTGTGTGTGTGTACGTTTCGGTTTGTGGTTTAATCAAGAGGTGAGAGGAGTTGGAGTAGTAGATTTTCAGAGAAAGGATATACAAAAAATGGCGGTAGGGTTGTTTTGGTAGAATTTGTATACAGAAGTTTTGGTTTATTTGTAGAATAAAGTTGATGCCTTTTTTGCGCTTCTTTAATTAGTTTCGGTTGACTATAAATTAAGCTCTTATGTATATTTCAGTGATGGAATAGCTATTATAAATTGATGTATAAAATTAAATTCCAATTTATTTTTTTTTATTTTAATATTATTGAAAATGCCTGCACTATTCAACCCTATCACCATATATCCTTTTACTACACACGTATATAACAATTAGATCTCTCTTACAAAAAGGAACCTCATCATCAGCCCTTCACTCCGACAAAAGACCCATGCAGAGCAGCATTCTTGCATGAGGCGCGCGCGTGCGCAAGTCTCTCTGCTCACGTGCCTAGCGCGCAAATTCGATTTCTATCGAGACCTTTTCCGAGCACTTTCTCGCGAAGGGAGAGAGAGAGATAGATAGAACGGGAGCAGCGTCGTCGCGAAAGTCACTTCCCTACTCTAATGAAATTATTTTCTTCCTCGCGCAGGGGACATAGAAAGAGAGAGAGACGCTCGATTGCATCAGCGTTTCCCCGAGCAGAGCGCGCGCCCGCAGTCACGACTGCTTTACATCCTAGATGAGCCGAATAAAGCGGGGAAGGGAAAAAGTCCGCACGGAGACACTGAGAAAGAGATCCGTCGCGATCGCGAGCTGTGGCGGTGTGGCTTTTGTTTTGCTCCAAGCGCGCGTGTGTGCGCCGTGGTGGGACTTGGTGACACGTGCGCACGGAGGAAAGAGGTTTTTAAAGGGGGGGATATAGTATTGAGGGAACGGAGGTCGTTAATTTCTCTATTTGAGGATCGGTTGGAGGTTTTCGTGAGGTTGGGTTGCTTGAAAGAGGTTATAAAAGGTGAAATTGTTGCTGATGTTAAATGATTATTTAAAAAATGTACAAAAATAAAAAAATTTGATATATATTAAATATTAAGAATTTGTGGTAATTGATATTTAGATACCCTATAGTAGAAAATTGAGCATATTTTATAGCCAACGTGGTAATTAAATGGAAGCATTTTTAGCATAAAACCAAAATAATATATAATTCATCTAAAAGTTTTATTAGTCAAAATACATATTTTATGAAGTGTAAATACCATAATTTATTTCGGATTGGTACATAATTACGAAGAACAAGCAATGTTCCTTTTTAGCCATAAAGTTAACTGAAAAATACCTAGCTTCTAGTTCACATTTCTACCAGGGTACATGTGAAAAGAAATATTATATAAAAAAAATTGTACGGAAGAACTTTTGAAATGGGGGAAACCCCCACTTTAGGATTTCACTAAACAAACTGTATCTTTTTAGAATTTACCAAAATAAACTCAAATTCATTCATTCATTTGACCCGGATAAAAATTAAAAAATAAATTTCTTTTTAAATCGATCTAAAAGTGACTGGAACAAGTAGATAAAAGTGACTTTCATATACCGAAAGTCACCGGACAATAAAATTTTTTTACGAAAACTTTAATAGGTCCTAATAGCTCTAATAAATTATACATGAGCTAATCTGCGTCCATAATAGCGCAAAACATTATTAATCTCGCAACCATAGCCACCTAAATATGCAAATCAATTCGCCACCACTCCTTTTTCTCTACAATTCCAACCACTTACAGATTCTTAAAGCAATTATTTAATTCTAAACTACTATAAAACCCCTCACAATTAGTACTTATCATCGAAAAACCATTTTAGACAAAATCCATCTTACTACTATCATCTTAATTTTCTTCCTCCCCTTATCCCTCCCGCTCAAATATCATCTAAAAAACACAGAGCGCTTCCTGTGCAATGTAAAAACCTCTCGTGCGCGCTCGCCGCAGCAGCAGCAGCACCTGATAAACAAAAAAAAGTTACGCGCACCGCACGAACGGCGATTTTTTGCCTGCCGCCGTAAAAATCTCCTCTAAACATCGCGGAAGAAGAAGCAGCAGTCGCACGACTCCCCTCTTAAGATGTTTTTTTTTTGTCTCTCAAGCGGGAAACCAGCGGGAATTCGAGAAATATAATTTCGTCGATGAGCCGCAGCAAGCAAGCAAGCAAGCAAGTGAGTAACAGAGAAAGAGAAAAATCCTAACGCATATATATGAGAGTCAAGGGAGAAACGACAAGCGCGCAATTCTCGGGGATTACGATAAGTATAGGGAAGAAATACACGTTCTTTCTGTGTGTATGTGTATGCATACGTATATACACGCGTACACGCCTCTTTTTTCCATTCTTCTTTCTTCTGCAGCTTCGCGGCGGGCCTAAGCGACACTTATCGCCGTGCCGCGTTGGTATGCAAAATTACGCACGGCGGTCGCACGTGTAATTTCTTCGCCCGATGATTTTTGCATCGCGCTCATGCACGGCGATGGAAAAAATAATCTCGTATACACCGCGCCAACGCTGATTGCCGATGTGTATTATACTTGAAAGTGGGTTAATTGATTTTTTTCGCGAGCGCCGCGCGCCACACGTTATATATCCCCTTTGGCCTGATTTTGTATGAATAGAGAGGAAATATCTGTTGTGTATTTTTATGAGTTTGTCTCTAGGTGGCCGGGAATAAAGCTTAACCCAGAAACGGAGATTGACTTTACGCGCTGGCGTGTATATATATAAAAGCTCTTATCGGTGATAGGTTGGCGGGTCGAGATGATGCGTCATCACGCGGGTAAACAGTGTCATCGGTTTGCGAGTGTATTTAGTTTCTTTGTGAGTTACTAGGTGTATAGTGTCGAAAAATTAGAGTACTTTTGGGATAATACAGATAAGCGGTGTCAAACGTACTTCTCCGAATAATAATAACGCGTATAAACAAGACGTTCTTACAATTTATTTTTCGCCTGGGTAATAATAACTGTAACATAGATTAAAAAGTGTACGAAAATAAAATTCGCAGCATGACTACATAAAAAACTTTATTATCAGATAAATTAAAAGCGTCAAATCTGGGCTGCTATTACCAGCCTCCGACAAATAAACTCTGCCACCTAAATTTGTCCTTTATCACCGCAGCGCGCCTGCACTACATATCGCACTCTCCTCTCGCGGAACAAATAATCTCTCCGCTCTGCAAGCCAGGTCACCTAAAAATTAATATCTCGAGGTGATTCTTCCTCGCGCCGCGCGCTTTTTACGTAGTTGACTTTTATACCTCGCTCGCGCGCCGTGTAACAAAGAGCTCTCCGCTGCATGAAAAATTACTTTCATACCTTTTTTTATAGCCCATAAAAAAAACTTATATAGGCGAACGTGTCCAGTACGCGCGAGAGCTGACCTTATTCGCAACGATGCTGCTGCGCCGTATAGGAAAAATTTTCATTTTCCCGAAACGGCGTGCGGAGGTACTGAACGCGTGCGGAAGTGTAAAGGGGAAAGATGCGTATTGGGTTGTGGATGGTTTGTTAAAGGAGGAATTTTCATTGTTTTAGCGGTGTGGTTATGTACGGGTATACTGTTGATAATGGCAAATTAACTTTCTAATGCTTCGTAATGCGCGGGTTTTATGGCCCGTAATGGAAATTCGCGACATTGCAAAAAGGTTGTCGAGGTTTTTTTTTGCATCGTTAACGACAGTGTTTGAAAAATCGCCTGTGTGTGTAATTTAAATGACTTAACATTCATTAATAATGGTTTTTTTACGAAGAATATTTCACGTTGGGCAAAAAAGCAGTGATTATTACGTCTGATTCCTATACCAAGACAATACGAGATTTATAACGAAAGTGTCGTTTTGGTCTTGAAAAATATTGTTAGATAATAGTCTTGTCTTGGTCTTGAAAAATATCGGAATAAAAAGTATTGTCTCGTCTTGGTATCGGCTTGATCTTGTAGAGAAATATTGGTCTTGGCATGAAATATTATCTAATTCATTCAATGCAACTTTAAAATTTAAAACAATTTATTTTTATTCAATTTCCAAATTATTTGTTTTTTAATTGAACTTATCGTGAAATTACACAAAGAAAATTTAAATCAGACGGTCTGATCTCTTCTTTTCCTTTCACGTCACACGTCTTTCAGACAAGTCAAACAAAGTATCCCCACAATTTCCTACTCCCCCAATATCACTGCGAAAACTCCTGACCCACAGCCTCTTCAACGACAAACT
Organism: Torymus auratus; assembly: GCA_900474315.1. Classification (NCBI taxonomy): domain Eukaryota; kingdom Metazoa; phylum Arthropoda; class Insecta; order Hymenoptera; family Torymidae; genus Torymus; species Torymus auratus. The sequence continues at coordinate 31,083 of UXGD01000857.1, forward strand.
TCCCAGACAATCAATCTCACCTCCTCCCACAAAAATTCCCTTTCCCTCGTCATAAAGATATACCCATACCACCACCCGACACCAAAAATCTGCGCACATTGACGACCTCCCCCACGTCCGTTCACGCGCGAATTCCTCCACACGCGCTAATACCCCTACGGGCGTTCTCGATTTACGATTCGTCGATAGCAAACAGCACACGCGGCTGTGTGAAAATTTCGGTTTTACGGCTCCGCCAGCACGGCTTATCGGCAATGGGCTGCGAAGTGCGGCCCGCGCCACCGAACGAACGACGATAACGAGAGAAAGACATAAATCTCTGTGAGCGTCAGCCGCCTGTATTTATGCGCGAGAGAGAGAGAGAGAGTTCGTGTATCGCATGCATGGACGCCTTATGAGTTTTAAATTGCAGAGCCGTTTTCGGGAGGTTTTTTTGAGTTTAGGGAGCTTTCGAGGAAGCCAGGTTGCTGGGAATGTGAATTCGCGTTTTATCGTAGCTCAGGGGTATTTTTTGTAAGAGGGGAGGGAGCGATTGTTGATTTATGGAAATTCGAGGAGGTGATTTTGTTATTTAGCGGAGCATAAATTTGTTGCCCGATAAGAATTGAGTTATGGTAGAGATAAAATGCTTGATTACATTGTTTATGCCGATTCGCGCAGTGTTATTATATTGTGATATCTGGGTATATGCGTATTCAAATGAGAATCAGATAAAAATTAAATTAAATTTTCGGTACCGGTTAATTTATTTCTCATGTACGTTGTTTTGCTTTGTATATTTTTGCCCAAATTTTTAATCGCTTGATACTTAATAAATCTCGCGCGCACTTTTACGGAATATCTCTGCGCTCCGCAAATTTATTCATTTTATCTATCGGCCAACACTTTTTTTATCCTCAGCCGGCAGCAACAAAATTCTTCCGTCTTCGAATACCAGACCAAGAAATATATATGCCTGGTGTTTTTACCGACATCAGCCTTTCGCATAATAAATCATTGATACACACGTCGTTGCGTTGCGCGCGTTCAAAAAGTCGCCTGCTATCAAAGTCCAGACGCATTTCAGTTCTGCTCTATACGTCTGTCTGTAAATATATATATATTTGCTTCGCTTCTACCCTGTCAACGCTCATTTCGGTCCGGAGGAATTCGATGCTATAACGAGATACACAGCGCACGTTGTAGGTGTCCGTCAGAGTCCGTTTTTTCATTTCGCTTTCAATTTGACGCGTACTTTTTTGTGTCTATTATATACGCGTGCGAGCGCGGAGCCAATCCTTTCACTTGCAATTGATAGTTCGTTGGAGCTTAGCGCGCTGCGACAGGTTCTGTATTCGTCGGTTGAATTCATGCAATATTTGAGATTGCACCGAGGCATATATGAGCAAGAGATTGAATCTTAATGGCGTTTGGTCTAGACGTCGGAGTATTCCGAATATGCTTGTCGACCGGTAACCGCGGGAGCATATTCCAGGCTCTAATTTTTTAATGTATAAGCCGAGTTGTTACATCGATCGGTAGTATAGTCGATTGAGAGATTTACGCTGTCAGAGAGATTTTGAAATATCGGTGGATTCGTTTGATCTTAAATTCGAATTAAAAGATAAGGAAAGATTGTTTTATGATTTTTCATCGTTAAAATGTATAAAAGAAAATATAAAATAAAATACAAATTCTTGGAAGTAACCGATCAAAAGAAGCTTACTTTAAAGACTGTTATAACACACGTGTTAAGTGCCCCGTTCCCGCATGTTTTAAAACCCTCTCGCCCGCAAATATTCCCAAAACATAAAATCTCGCGAGAAACGAGAAAAAATAAAGAATCTCCCTCCTTTGCACACACACACGAAACCAGCAGGTGATGTAACCGTTTAGCAGCGGTGCCAATGACCGGGCTCACGGCGGGCGCATCACGACGAAAAAAAAACGAAGAAAATTCGCCGCCTCGTACATATCAGCATCGCGCTTTCGGGCCCTAACCATCGCCCGCACGATTTTTACACCGGTCGTAAAAATATCCAGCCTGTCCCTTCGCCCGCGCAACCTGACCGGCGCACTTCCTCGTATACACAATAAAGCATCGCGCGCGCGCGCGTTAAAACATTTCATACAGCACTTTTACGTCCGGCGATAGCAGCAGCAGCAGCGTAGGAGACCATCTGTTAACCTCGCGCGAGAGACGTTATATAGCAATGATAAATGCAGCAGCAACCGCCTGGCGTTGTGCAACGTGAAGCGTTGTTTTGAAATTCGCATTAGGCATTTTTCTCTCCGGTGTCGTATATATGTATTCTCGGATTAATTCGCGCCGATATTATAAGGGGGTCTTTAACCTGCACGCATTATTATAGGCGAGGTTCAACGCACTATATGTGTGGGTTGGTCTTTTGCTAATAATAAAATTTTGTTGAGACATTTTTCTATTTTCGCGCGAGTGGTAATAAAAGAGAGTTGAGGGAGGCGTTTTGAGAGGTCGGATGAGTGTCATAGAAATGGTTATAAGTGGGAGAGGCTTTTTTCGAGAGAGAGAGTGTTGTAAAATGACAATTTATTAGATGAGGTCTGTTTTTAGTGGCCATTGCTCAACTTGAGAGAGAAATGCTTTTTTTTTATAAAGTTTAGTGAAACAATGGTCATATATTTTCATAATGCATCCATTCAGATAAATCATTTACACCGCGGTGCTGTTTACCATAACAATCATGTGCCTGGAATTCATCGCATTGTGTCGCTCGCGTTGTTGCGGATTTATTGAGCAAGAATTTCACTTTAACTTTTCTATTTGCCAAAATTCAAAGAATGGAAGCTATGGGTGGAATGAATATTGTTATACACAATAGATTATTTGATTTTTATACATATAGTAATAATCCGCGTTTGGTGAATTTCCGATAATGAGAAAATAATGTTCATCGTAAAAATATTCACGTTATTAAATATAATACACATAAAAAAGCCATAAATTTACCAATAAAACATTCATTATCCACCTTTCAAGCAAACCAATAATAAACAACTAACGCGCCCGGAGAAAATGTAGGTCAGCATTCGCATACATACCCACACACCCGGAGCCCTACTCGAAAAAGACATCAAAGCCCTCTCTCGTACGCTATACGCGCGATCGCCAAAGGCAGCGATAAATATCCCTCCCCAGAGCCAACACAGTGCTACCGCAGCGTAATAATAACGCGCTCTTACGCGAAAGTGTCTCACTCGCGATGCTCCAATTTACCTCGGCGCTCGCTCGCGTGTGTTATCTAACCCGAGAGAGCGCGAGCTATTTTGCAACGACTGGAATGCAGAAGCCTTACCTGCAGCGGTGCATCGATTATAGGGCACAGCCGAGGGAATCTCGAAGAACGCGGCGAGAGTATTACGCGAGAGGAGGGAGAGACCTGCGTTATTTACGTGGAAACAGCTGATTCTAATTCCGGCTAGCGCGTGCGCTCGTTTTCGCTGTATATATTTCGGTCTATCCAGCGCCGCGTCCCGCGCTATTTCGAGCTTTCGAGAAAAATGACTTTTTAAAAAGCCGCCGAGAGGGAAGTGAGAGAAAGAGGCTTTTCTCTATCTGGCGACCTTTTTTCTTTACTTTTTGTTTATTTTGCGCGTGAAAGTCGGAAGATGTCAATTTCTTTTTCTTCTGATTTGTCTTTGAGATGGTTTTGGCAGGGGTTTCTTCGTCGGAGTGAGTGGCATTCGGTTGAGAGTTGATGAGTAGGGTATTTTTAGGAATGATGGGCTAAAATTAATTGTTTACAATAATAATAATTATCACAACATTATAAATGTTGCAGGATCAGTTGTTTTGTGTTTTTGTGAACTTTTAGACATTTGTAGTTGACGTTTTATTTTATTAAAAGTAGACACACTGGTTAAATTGTTTTCGTACTTGTTTAAATAGATAATATGTTCTAGCCGCGTGATCCAATATTTCACTCTTCAGCATGTTTACTAAAAATAACTTGAACTATTTAATGAGATTATTTTAAAATATATCTCGAAATTAAAAATACCTCTCGAATGCAACAATGTTTACTCACTTTATTCATTTTGTTTTCAACGCAAACTTATATTCAGTCGACCGAAATATTATGTTTTACGTGTAAATTTAATTTATAATCCGTTATACTATAGCTCTCATATTCAACGATATAATTCATTGTTTTAATATACCTCGTTATCGATTTAGAGCTTCATTTTCATATACGAAGCAATGCTGCAAATATTTCCTACTTTATTAACCAAATCCACGTTTAAAATTAATAACTCTTAATAATACAACTGAATCCCAAACACACATAAAATAAACCTCTTAAAATTAAATAACCATAAAATCTCATATGTACACTCTCTTCCTCAAACCAACATCCTGTCTCTCTCTCTCTCTTTCTCTTCTCCACACACCGAGCATCGTCTCCTCTTACGCACACCTCTCTTCCTGAACTCTCGCGGCCGCAGAACAAACACACTGCTGCGCTTACTATACAGCTCTCGGTGGCAGCGAAAAGAAAGCGCGCGCAGAAAACGAGACGAAAAAACGGGACGCCGCGACGGAACATCCGCTTTAAACCGCCCACGCAACGCGAAACTCGAACGCAGCAGCTCGGAGAGTGAGAAGGGGATCACGCGCGCGTAACTTTTCCTCCTCCCGCGACTCGTTTTCCTCGCAGCGTGTATTATGCGCTATACTATATATACGCGAGAGTGAGAGAGAGGTGGAGGGAAGAAAGGCAGCGTTTATCATTCCCGCGGAATCGAGCGTCGCGAGAGAGGCGGAAGTGGAAAAGTTTTCGGGAAGCGACGCCGCGGAAAATTGAATGTCGAGGGGAGAATAGTGGAGGGATGATGTCGCGGAGGTGTTTGCGCGGTGTTCGGTGAATGTAGGTCGGTGGTAGGGTTGACGTGGGGTAGGATTGATGATGAAATTAAATTAAGGAAGGGATGGGTTTGTATTGATGTTTCGAGAGAGTGTTAAAGTTTATTTTTATTTAAATTTATTTTGAAATTTGGGAGAGTGTTTAATAATTTCATTGCTACAGTGAAAGTGAACTTTTTTTTAGGAACCATTTTAATTACAATAAATTTCTCTTTTTATGCAATAATTATAGGACAAGTGACAAAAATAACTTGTGATTATCTTTTTTGTTAAAATGCCAAGCTAAAGCCATAAAGTGTGAAGAACCGCAAGCGTCATGTTTAACTTGTGTCGTAGCAGCTCAGATATTAATTTGATAGAAGAATGACTTTGACTTTGCTGAAGTGCTTGATGACAAAGCTATCGTATATAGTTGACGAGGTAAAGATAGACCCTCGTATTTTTAAATTTCAAATTTTATGTTTAGGAAAATAGGTCAGGTATCGCCTTTTATGTGAAAAATTAAACATTATTATGGTAGACTCGAAATTTGATCTGTGCGAGCGCGGTGAGATCGACTCTGACATAGAGCGCACGCGTTTTCTTATGTAACTTAAAATAGAGCAACACTCTAGCGCCAGTTATACGAGTGCGTTTTAAGTTTCACTCGATTAACACTAATTTTACGCTGTAATACGGAAAAATCGAGTTAAGTAGATTTAGATTAGCTTTTCCCGCTGGATAAAAATCATCGTGATTGGATTCGAATGTTGCTTGAGCAATGATTAATGGTACGTTTTCGCATAAAAAAAATATAATCCAATATGGTTTTCAAAAAATGTTTTTTCATTCCGCAAATGACAGGCTACACGTGTACACAGATATACAAAATAAAAAAATGATAATCTGTCGCTGCAAAAAAATGCCAAGTATATTGCCATGGAGAATGAAACGTAGAGAGATAAAATCTCTCTCCCTCGTATATGCACCCACATGAGAATGTATATTTCATAATTTGATACGGTTTGCGTAAATAATCGTATGTATTATCTACCTCATTACGTCACCGTTATTGCAGAAAAATTGTCTTGCCTCTGTTTCTCAGAATTCACTGATCTAAAAAATTGTGTCATAAATAATAACAATCTTCATCTGAAATTCGTATTAGACAGCTTGCAGCTTTTGAAAGATGGATTGAATTTATCACAACGATGAAAAGTCTAGGTTATCAGAACACAATGTACTTATAAGGTGCATTATGATATGACTCACAAGACTGTTATCACTAATTAATCGCCATGCCGGAAATGCAACATTCTTCTTGTCGAGTACAAAAGCGTTGATTGAGGGAACAACGTGTTGTGTTTGTGAGAAAGGCACACTGGAGAGACGGATATTGCAAAAATCTCAACGGCATAATACGCCAATCACCTGGGTATTCCACCGCTTCAAAAACATCAGATAACATTTTTCAAATCCCTGGAAATAGTTTGCATAATTTGAACATAACTCACATCCATATTATAAACCTAAACCAACAATTTGTATATCATCGAGTGCTATTAAATTTCTCACAGATCAGACATAATAGACTTATCATCCATCACCATACAGAAACCCCATAAAACTATTCGATAGCGCACTTAGAACGTAACACCGGTAGTCCCAACACTCACTTCGACGGCAAAGAAAATACACTCGACGCGCGGCACTATGTAAATAATTCCATTCCCCGCTCGCTCCCATAACTCTCCGCATAGCCGCCCGTGAAAACCCCCCTATATACACGCTGCTGCACTTACCACCCACCTATCTCGCCACTCATTACCCAAAAATTCGAGAACTTCAGAAACCCACCTATCGCCAACCGCCACCTAAGTCCCTGCATGCGTACAAGGCTATACGCACACGCACACGGTTTCGAGAGGGAGAGTGCGAGACTGCACGCGTGCGTGTGTGTCTTGGGCATATATAGCTCGGAACCGGCACGCTCGCTTCTCTTTGTTGCATTCCGTCGCGTCGAAGCTATGTATCGCGCGAGCGAGCGAGCAAGCAAGTCTCTCTCTCTCCTACTTCTACGCTCGAGCTGCTCTCCTCGAAAGTGTCCAGTTTCATTCACGAGAGCAGCAGTGCGGCGGCGCGTCGAAAGTCACGGCTAAGCGGAGCGGGAGAGCAGCAGCGGCGGCAGCAGCAACAGCCTGTTAAAAAGTGCAGCGCGTACACGTGCGCATGCCTGAGCGTGGAGCACGTGATTTTCTTTGCGGGAAGGGGGGGGGGGATTCTAGGGTGAGGCTTTTTCTTGGGAGTTTAATGAGGATGGGGGGTTGGGGGAAGAGGGGAATCGGAGGATGGTGATTGTTTTTAAGGGGTTGAGGATTTAGCAGAGTTTTTAATGTTATATAGAAGCAGTTTTTCTTTTAGTTACTATATATACATAGTGATGATTTGTGCGTAACAGTTTAGTAAGTTTGAATAATTTAGCGTACATCTAGCCCTGAATTCTTAATTTAAAGATAAAGTAAAATTTGAGTTATGGATACTTTGTCAGTATCAGTCAGAAAAAGGTTAAAAGATGCATAAGTTTAAGCACTTTTTAGAAAAATGTATTTTTTTTGAAAACGTCATTTTTTTGTACAATTTTATTGTGGTGATACATGGCGTGAATAACTATCTAAACTTGAGACTCGGGGGTTTTGCCTTAGAAAAGCGAACACTAATGAAATAAGACACAGATAAATTGTTCACACTTAACACTGTTTGACTTACTGTTTGATTTAACATATACCAAGAATTGGTCGGTTTCTGCTAAATATTACACCTCTAGTATTTTTGAAACTATCAGCAGTTACGATCTCTAAATATCTCTCAACGAAAAAATCCAATGTGCAGAGTTTTTACTCACGTATTATGTAAATTTTATGTAATATTATTTGTGTATAGTTAAATTGAGAAATTTGTACACACGATTTGTGCAGTTAAATTTAATATTTACACACATTTTGTGTATTATTCATTGTTGAAATGCTAATTACACAGAACGTTTGTAGTATAGGTTCCGTTTTTAATACAAAATATTGTAAAAACTGGAATCGATTTTTAACTGTATGATTTAGGATTATCGAATCGGCAAACGACCCTGTCTGCAAATGAAACTATCAGTTTCATTGGCATTCAAATCATCTTCAGAAGTTGTAAAATATTTTTTTAAATAAAGGAAACCTGGAAAAAAGATAAAAATTGTTGAAATTTAATAATTTTAAATATTATGCATACAACATTTTCTGCATTTAAAATGATGCAATTGGTTCCAATATTTTCTAATACTTGTTTTAGTAAACTGATTTCAAAATAACACTTACAAAAATATAGTTCTTAATAAAGCATACTTAGAAATTACTGTGGCAAGATTTTTGCTAGATTTTTAAGGCTAGAGGTTTTTTTAAATGTCAAAAAACTGTATTTCGAGCTCTAAAATGACACAGCATTCTTATACATCAAAACCAATAAATTTACATTTATTTAACCTACCATTATTAAAACTATTATACAAAATATGAAAAGTACAGGAAGAGAATCGTTGACCCGCTTCTGAAAATTTAACGACAGAGATTATGAAAATTATTGAAATTTTGATTAAAAAGTTATTATTAGTTTGTCAAAGGTATATATATTGGGGGCGTGAGGCGTTATTTATGGGTTTCGACGCATAGCGTATAATCAAAGAGTATCTATGCAATAAAGCTTCAATGATTTACTGCTTTGCTCTTTTCATACGCCGTCAGGCCGGCAATGATTTATGTCATAAAACATTTCCTACCAGTGTTCAAAACATTTACTCCCGACCCGCTAACAATTATTCGAAATTAAATCCCTTTGTTATGCAACATTCGCTTGAAACATAATAACGTGAAAAAAAATCATCCCCCAAAAAGACTCGACAGCAAAATATTAATATACTCGCGACTGCACCGTTTTCAAGCACCAAACCACACCGAATCTCTCAAATTTCACAACACAACGCGAAAAAGATTTTCGTGAAACCCTCTTACCATTGGCAGCCCCGTGTCGCTACGAATTCTTCCGCCTCGCTCGCACGCGCTCTACCGGGCAATGCACCGTAAAATCGTTCCACAGAGCAAAAGCAAAACGAAAAGATGGCACAAAAGAGCAGCTCCTCTCTCCCCCTTCATCTTCTTCTCCTCTCTTTGGTGCACACACGCGAGATGCGCACAGGTGCATCATCCTCTCGGCCGTGCGAGGCGTCGTCTTTCAGGTAACGGGTTCTAAGGACGTCCTCGCGGCGACCTTACCTCAGGCCACTCATAAATATTAACGCTCGCACAATGCCGCTGCCACCACCACCGACGCCTTCTTCCTGTATGTGGGTCCGCAAAGAAAAAAAAGAAAAAATAAGAACGTCGCAGGGAATAGGGAACCGCTGTGCTGAAGTAAAAAGCCAGAGAGAGTGTGTGTATGTGTAAGGAGTTGGATGATGACAAAGGATGCGTATTTTTGGTAGGGAAAAAACAAAGGGAGAAAGGTGAGAGCAAGTGAGAGAAAGTTAAGAGAGAGAAAGAAAGAGTAAAGGTGGTCAGGTATTCAGCGCAAGAGATTATCGAGAGAGAGTTTGTTATCTTCTTTTGTTTTTACCCCAGAATGCGGAGAAGATAAGACCTCCGATAGCGATGTATTTATTATTATGTCATCGTCGATACGAAGGTCGGTAGAAAAGTTGTACTCTTATATCAGATAGGACACGACAATTAGTCAATTACTTTACTGGGATTGATAAAGAGGAGAAACAACGTTACGGTGAATCAGACATTCCCGATACAATCGTAACAACGTTACCAGCAATCACGTAATAGAAATACCTCGCATCGAGCAGGTATATAACCCCCAGACTTAAAACACCAATCTCCGAGCATTCTCGCATCATCTCGCACATATCACGTCCAATTGCGTCCCTCAATTCGTCCTTGAATCACCGCGGCAGACTCATCGTTTCCCCCCTCGTCCGCAATTGCCTGCGATTAGGATGGAGAGAGAAGGGTCATGATGCATTACGCGTATGCATTGGCGGTAGCCTGAACCCATCCGCTCTTCTTCCATATACATATATATACATTATACCTACGATATATATATCCACTCACCGTACCGTCTAACCGCTGTCTGCTCACTTTCTCACACATGCGCGAACGAGCATTTACACTTGACTGTTTCGCTACTTCCCGCCGTTTACTATTCTGCGGTTTCGCGGGTTCAACTACTCCTCGTCGTCTAACACATTCGTCGTTCTCCTATACGATCCTCAGTGTGTCTATTCGCGTCGGTGATTTAGTTTTACCAAGTATTTCTTCTTCATCCACACTCCGACTATATTTCCCAGTAGTTTCGCAGCTCTGGTCTATCTATCAGATGTATTTGAGGTAACAATTCGCTTCACCGCCCCGTAGCTGCGGTTGACCCGTGGATCTTGTTAATTGCTTCGCGAATCCGAATGTCCATTCCTTTCTGAAATGGTTATTCAGACGGCGTTATTTCACAATATTAGGTGGAGGAAGCTATTTCCTGTGGTCGATTCTGCTGCTAATATATACCTGGCCTTGATCTTCTTCTCGAAAATCGCCAAAAAGATCGGATGAACGAATTCTGCCTTGAGGTGGCGGAGGAAGAATTAACATTCCGTGTGAAAGAATTCAGATTTTTGTAAAGAATAATATAACGATTAAATGTGTCCTTGTTCGTGATTTCAGGGATCTTAATATGGCAAAGTCAATGGCCTCATTAATCGTTGATAACTGAATTTCAACTGAAATACTGATACAACTTATTATTTCTATTTTATTTATAATTATCACATTTTCTCGTCAAATGTCATGTTCCTAAATAAACATAGTATCCGTACATGGAAAGCAATTCCAAAGTATGTTTTGACTTCTCAGAGTTCAAATATTCACTTTCAAAGACCCCACGCACACTTTCCATTGCTAACTGTTCCCATAATTAGCATATCCGACTCCTGCCGCAAGGTCACACCTCCCGAATTCCTCGAACCGCCCAATCCGCCTCTATTACGTCTTCATAATTAATATACACAATATACTACGCCCTCGTCACTCAGTCTCCAATTGCATAACTGTACATACACCTCGTGAACCAACAGCTCTAAAGTTAGCCGAGCGAAAAAGAACCGGTATGTATATATATACCCACCGTCCGAAAATCTCTCCTTACCTCTTTCTTCCAGGAGCGAGAGAGAGATACACAATCACGACGACGTGACTTAATGAGCTGCCCGTCGTGGGCGCGTGGACGTGAGACGGCTAGGCTATATACACAGCGTCTGTCTTCTCCTGAGAGGAAATGAGGCGTTGCCATCACCTTGTGCGAGCGGCATTTCGGTAGCAGCGCGGGTACCTCTTTAATATTCATGAGGTCGCGAGTGATGGGGACCGTAAAGTCCCGCCGGGTTCGAAAATTGTTGCGAATTTTCGTGTAAGAAGCGTGCGTCGAGGTGGCCGATTATCGTGATGAATAATTCGAGGTCGGATTTTGGGTATGAATTCTGAATTTTTGGGACCGGAGATGACGGGGACTGTGGAGGATTATTTGTAGCAGGTAGATTCGTAGAATGTGTAATTGCGTGATAAATGAGTCGTAAACGCGATGAGGCGTAGGATTTAATTGATGACATGGTGGCTTTGGTTTAGTGTAATTTGGAAACGGAACCTGTATCGGTAAGCGAATTCAGATGCCAAGAAATCCATAAAGATCAAATTTATTCTTGAAATAAATGGTGTAGATCGAGTTCTAGACGAGAATATCCTCTAATTAGGGATTTCCTTTTTTCGAGAGTGATTGATTTAATGTCCTCTGATTATAACGTTATTCAAATGCTGCGTTACTTTGATACAGCTACCAGTTATGTAACTAACAACTGGCAGAAGAAATATATTACGCTCTTGTGCTTTCTCTGAAAAATGTTTACTACGCGACGGTTCTATATTTTATCGCCTGGGTGTGGAATTTAACGCTCTAGTAGCAACTGCAACTTTCGAGACAAGATACCGAGAGAGAAGTAGTCGCGCGTCTCCCATGCTTGAATTATTATTCACGATACAGCATCTATATATGAATATACATCAAACCTGCTCGTTTCCCAATTGATTAAAGGACCGCGATAAAAGAAAATTTTCAGTCTTAATAAAAGGAACCTACTTGTCGAAGCAATCCAATCCTACATCTTATAGTCCATTTACCCATAGCGCACTTTGGAAAAAATCAATAATTCACGGTGGCACTCGAGACCCCCTAATAGAAACCATATAAATAATGGATATCAACGCCGCATCGATCGGCCGCTAAATTATCCTTCATTTTTCAAAGTCCATGCACTCTCGTGAGATTTATATGCCGTGTGTATAGCGGCAGCCACCGTCGAGAACGAAATTTCAAAAAATCCTCCAGCAGCAGTAGTCGTAGTCGGCACGCGGCGCGCACGACAATGAGGAAAAGTCGCGCGCGCAATTCATCACTTTCGGAAGGCTCCTGTAAAAAAGGGAAAATAAAGACACAGTGTCTCTCTCTCTCTGTCTCTTACACACATGCATCGCGCGCATAAAATCCAAGTCACGACGTGAAACAATCGGGCGCGAGTGAGAGTTCGCTCCCGTGACTTTCCTCGTCGCGCGCGCGGAACCTCGCGCCGATATTGCCCCGAGAATGTTAATGCAGAGAGTATAGAGAGACGGAGAGGAAGAGCGTCACGATTGCATGCATGCATGCGCAGTACACTGGGTCACAGGAAAAAGTGTACGTATATGTACGGGGAAGAAGAGAGGCATAACTTCACGCGTCGTGAAGACGCGTTGCGAGTGAAGATGATGTAGAGAGAGAGACAGGAGTGTGTGGTCCTATAGTGCAGGAAGGTCGTGCGTCGAACTTTGTGGAAGCGAGAGAGGATGTGTGTGCGTTGCATTTTGCGCACGCTCGGTTTGAGTGAGTGATTGCGGGTTGGGTGCAGTGCGAGCGCGGAGTTCTGAATTGTAGATTGGGAAAAGTTGTCGGGACACGATGTAGGTTGTTGACACGCGATTGTTTCAAGTCGTTCTGTATAGTTTAAGTTGGAGTATTGATATTGTTGAAATAAGTGGTAAGAGAAAATTGATGACTTTTGTAATGTTTGAATGATCAATCATTGAAATTTTAACATGTAAGTGTTTTTATAGATCTTTTAAAAGTTACATTTTAAAATTTTTAAATGTCAAACAGAAAAATAAAACTACTTGATACAGTGGTATAAAACATTAATAATTCATTCGCGTACATTTGATTGAGACCATCGCACTGACAAAAAATCAATTCGTTTTTTACGATATATAACACACGACCACTTTATTATCGAGCACGATCGTCGTTCCTATCGCTTTTACAAGCGCGTAAATCGATACTCAAAAAGGACTTTTTATCGGCGTACACGCGCAGTTTTTTGCTCGGATCTCGTTGTTGTGCGTCTACCGATCGGACGTCACTGAACTCTCCACTTCAAGGCTGCCGATGATCCAGCGCTTTTAGCGACGCGCGGCGTAAAAAAAAACACGAGCTACGGCGGCGGCTACTACTTGACCACACCGCCGTGATCTTTACTTTGAGGCGGAAGCCGAAATATTTTTAATGCGAAATCGCTGTTGGTCCGAGTACGTCGTTTGCCGCGATTATACTTTAATACCCGATTTCAGATGTCTCTCTTCGTTTTGGAGCTTATAGAGAGTTTGAAACGTCTCGCGGTTATCGGTCGTTCGTTTTTTTTTTTCGTATATATAGCTTATGCG
>UXGD01000858.1:0-44740 GCA_900474315.1 Torymus auratus
ATACATCTAATTATATTTTATTATATTTTTTCAGGCGATTTTGGTCTAAAAGGTCTATACCTCTATGACCCCCTTAAGAAAAGGTTTTTTTAAAGACTTTTTTAAAAATAAAGCTAAATGTGACCAGAACTTTCGTTTTTTTAGCGTTAGGGTACTATTAGGGTAATATTACAGCTTTTTTCATATTTCTATACCCAAAAATCTATACCGAAGTTTCAGCCGAATCCGTGATCCGGATCCCTGAGCTTCTCCTAGTCAGTATTAATATATTCAATATTCACAATGTTCTTACCATCTTAAATTTGTATGTGATGTGACAGTCCAGCTCGCGCATATAACACGTGAGGCGTAATTGCGTGAGCATGCGCACAGCGATCGCTAACGAGATAGTATAGTATCACTAAGAGAGAGGACGAGGCAGAGCGACATTCCCACTACTCCGCATGAGTGCGTGAGGAGGGGGGCGTCGCGCGGCTTCTCTGCGAGTTCCGCAAGCACGGCTTCTTTACGGCACTCTGATTCTAGCAGCTCCCCGAGCCACACGTCCAAATCCGCGGACGCGCAACGCAAGGCGTGCATCGAACGAGGAAGACTATTCCTTTGTTTTTTCCTTACTGCTGAATCTGAGGCCTACAAAGAGTCCGAGAGCCCCGCCGTGTCACAACGTAAGACGTGTCACGAAAGGGTTTATCACTCTAAAAAGCAATATTTCTTTTCCGACTCCAACCCACGTTCACGAGTCCACGGCGAATCCGTGCAAGACATACGCTCGCACAACGACAAAGTTCGTGGAGTTTTCCTTTCCGATAGCTGATTTAACCTCGGGTTCATCAAATACCCCGATCATTCCCTTATGCGAAAGTGACAGGTCAGAAAATGGTGTCCGAACAGGGACCCGAGGTCGTTAAGTTAGCACGGGTAGTTAGGAGTGGGTAAAAAAAATCTGCACAGTGTAAAAGAATAATCTTCTCTCTCTGGTTTGAACGGGAAAAAAAATCCTGTTCGTATGGCAAAGTGCCTATATATAAATTAGCGGTAAGAATCGTAAAAGTGGTAACGTCAGAAGTGAGCGGAAAATAATTTTGATCGCGATTAAAAACAAAAAAGTGTAAAGAAAAAAAATTTTAACATTAAAGCGGCTAGACGCGTATGGGGAGAGGCTTCGTGATGTCGAACAAGAGGCTTGTATGGAGACACAACAAGTGCATGTTATGGTTCTCCTAAGTCTATAAGTGTTGACGGGCGTATAGCCATATTTGTGTGAGACATATATACTTATTTCACAGTGAAATTTGTATTTGCGTGTTGAAATTAATTTCCTTAAGTAGAATTTCTAAATAAATTGAAGTAATTAATGCAAGGCACGAACATAAAATGATTTTACTTTTGCAAAATGATGGTAATAAAACAGTTATCAGAAAATAAAATGTTAACTTTAAATATCTTTTTGATTGAATAAAAGAGTCATAAAACACACAAAATTATTGGATTGATAAAAAAATTGATAAAATACAAAATATTTTCTTATTTGGTTTAAAGTAAAAAATTTTTCAAAATGGCTAAGTATTGACGATCATTAGGTTTATTATAAAATTACATAGCATGACAATGGAAGAAGAAAAATATAAGTATATAAATACACAGAAGGAACTAATTGATGCGTTAACGGATGAAATGACGGAATTGTATAGCGCTCAGGATAAAATGGAATTAAAATTAAAGAATAGTTTAACTGTAATAAGTAATGAACCCGATAAAGTAGAGGAAATTAATAGACATTTACTAGCATGCTCGAGAAAGGACGATTTAGATGCTTTATCAGAGATAATGAAAGCGTGGACCATAAGAGTGGAAAACGTAGGTCAAGAGTTAAAAGATTTTAAAGACTTTGTAGAAAACGATAACTTGATTCTTGAAGTGAAAGATAACTTGTTAATGAAATTAAATAAAAGTTGTAAGGATTTACAATTGCAAATTGATGAATTAAAAAATCAAAAATTAGTAATAATGGAAATAATGTTAACAATTTAACTCTAAATTCGGAAAGAGCAACGTATGCAACTACAATTTTCGGATGTGCTAAGGATTTAGATTTAATATATACTGACGAGGAATTAGCCAAAAGATTGGCAGACCACTCCAAAAAAGGAATTCGACATGCCTTTATAGGTCAACGAGTAAAGCCGAAAAGTTCTTTAATTAAAAATTTAACTGACTATGATAACGATGATAAAAGGGCGTAGAAAACTCAATCGCAATCAAGATAAACGGGAGGTAAAATATGAGGCTAGAAACGAAAAACGCTCTCAAAGCCAATTACAAAGTCAAAACGGAAATGAAACACACCCAAAAAAATCTTGGCAAAATAGAAATATAAATGCCACACGGATCGAAAACGATTAAAATCCTAAAAGAAATCACGAGAAACACACTCCTCCAGTGAGTAAGAATAATCTACAAAAGTAACAATAATCTACAAAAGATATTTTAGATATTCAGGTAGGCGTGGCGACATCGACTCGGAAGTCAGAAGTCATTTGGTTTTTCTGTTGTTTTTTCCGGATTCGGGGTGCGGATTTAGAGCCAAAAATGAAAATTAGCAAGGGCATAAATACAAATAGAGATGACCTGGAGGACGAGGCGTAATTATACACGTGGCCAGAAAACGCCAAGGCGTGCGTCGAACGAGGAAGACTATTCCTTTGTTTTTTCCTTACTGCTGAATCTGAGGCCTTCGAAGAGTCGAGGAGCCCCGCCGTGCCACAACGTAAGGCGTGTCACGAAAGGGTTTATCACTAAAAAGCAATATTTCTTTCCCGACTCCAACCCACGTTCACGAGTCCGCGGCGAATCGGTGCAAGGCGCACGCTCGCACAACTACGAAGCTCGTGGGATTTTCCTTCCCAATAGTTGATTTAACTTCGGGTTCATCAAATACCCCGATCTTTCTCTGATGCTAAAGTGACAGGTCACACGTTCTGAAAATTGTTAGGGCTTATTCTTTATTGTATTTCAAATAAGTTTACCAAAGGCTATTTTTGATTTTATTTATATTGTTTTTTTATAACTAAAAAAGTAAGTTTAAAATTGTACAAATTTTTAGTATTTATTTAAAAAAATCATTATCACAACCCCTATAGCACTCTATATTCGAGCAATATTTCTCCAATATTGCTTTTGCATATTCCCCATATTCGCCAATTTTCCCTCAACACTAGTGAACATGGATGCAACCATGGAGCAATATTGCTCCAATCCATGATTTCCGTTTCACCATTGCATTTTTAAAATGATGAGTCAAGCTCTTTGTGATAGCAATATTGCAGTAATTTTTAGCCAATATTTATCAACACGGAAGGAATAATAATTTTATAATTATATTTTTATGTTGACTTTCCTGATGATTTTGGAATATTGCAAGAATATTTGTACAATATATATGAAAACTGGAAGAATGTTGCGGTTTGGCCACCGATTGTTGGAGCAATATTGCCTCAATGTTGTTTTGACCTATTCGCTATATTCCTCTTAAGGGTAAATTCACGAATGTAGTGGAGAAATTGAGGCAATATTGCTCCAACAATCAGTGGCTAAACGAGAACTTTCTTCCAGTGTTCATATAAATTGTCATAAAAAATATTACTTATATCGACTGTAATTTAATATCAACTGATAAGATTTTTTTTATCGGTCTTACAGTCTTATAAATTAAATTAATATTAATGGCAGTCAGGTTGTCCTTTACCAACAAAGTTTTTTTTGCCTAGTGGGCCGAAAGTTCCACTTTCGCTCCCGGCACCGGATCGTGAATATTGTATTTTCGGCCTCACTAGACCAAAAAATCGTATACTAACCATGGGAGCAAATAAAGAATGCCTCACATCGCATGTTTGTCACCCTCGCCTTCGGCTCGGGTGACAATTTCCATGCCATCTGGTGCATTCTTTACTTTTACACCCTAGGTGCATAATATACTATTATTGATAACTAATATAAAATAATTATAGATACAGGTATCGAAAATATTTTTTTAAATTATTGATAAGTTTATACAGCTGTATGAAAAAAAATGAAAAATTTATATTTAAAGATGAAACATCGAGATCGAAAAAAAATCTTCAAACTATACCAAGTACCGCGTTTGTAATTAAAATGTTATTAACAAAGAAATACAAAATTTAGTCTTAGTATTCTTCATGTTATTACTTGTGTACACGTCGATAAGCTTTTGTTAGAGTATCGGACGAGAAGTTTCTGCGCGTCTAAAATTGAAAAAGCAGCGTTTGCAATGCTATAATAAGTCCTTCCTTACGACGTGAATCATGGTGAGTTTGTATGTACATACGAGCATCTAACCCAACTTTTTTGAGTGAACGAAACCAGAATAGAGAAATTACACTGAAATGAGTATACTATAATCATCAGAATTTATTTATCTATCAATGAGACCTTACACCCTGCAGCATAATTTCTCGATTAAGAAAATTGGACCCGATTTAGTACAATGCCAAATAAATGGAGAATGGCGATTGATCAAGATCCTAGTCAGATACTGCTACATACTGATTTGTAATTATATCTCTTTTATATTTTTTCGGTTAGTCTCAAATATGATTTTAGAAAAGCTATTTTTATTTGTATAATTAAAATAGTAAGTAGTGAAGGTCAACAAATTTTAATATAGGTATAAAAATAACGAAGGTTTTTGATTATTGCATATGCTGAGTATTATTAACATTGTAACAGGCATTTTTAAATCAAAATAACGTTCTTTAATAATTTTCATGGTAGTTAAATATATAATTCTTAAAATAAAGCAGAAGAATTTTACTTACGTGGAGGTATCTCTCGTCTCCGTAGGTATACACTTAGGTTAGTTCTCGGGATATGCGAAAATGGCGTATGTCGTTCCTCACCTCTATCCACTTTATTAAGTAACGTATGCCCCACCACTATTTTTGATATAGGCACTGCATTCTTACTCAGTGGTAAGGGTAAGTTATCTGTACTTTTTAAGGTAATAAGTACTTATTTTCTTGGTACTGCACTACGCAGTTGCTTTGACTAATACAATTTTTTCCAAATCTATATATCACCTGACGACGATGAAGACCTATTAGAAATCAACACGTATTTCATAAATTTTTCAGTACAAATCTATTATTAAAACTTACAATATTGTAGCTATTGTAAAATCGATTAACTTTAATTTTTTAACGTATTATCTGATTTCGCAAAATTAAAAATACTAAGTTAATTATGAAATATTGATTGGAAAAACTATAAAAATATTGCAATATCTCTAAAAGATGTTTCATTTTACGTTATGACGTTAATTTTATACACGAGTATAAAATAATTTATGATTGAAAAATGCATACAAATATTCTTCATAATTTTTCTAGGAATTTTTCTTAAATTTACATATTAAAATCCTGAATTTATCCATGACAACCAAAATCATTGTAATAAATTAATCATACGCAGAATACTTTATGCATAAAAAAGGAACAACACGACACCCAGACACAGTTTTACATTTTCATACTTTTTTTTACTTTATTGGAATGTTCATTTTTACATCTTATAAATAAGATCGATCAGTCGTCATCCTGCTGTGTATGCCTAAGGCGTGGGCGCAAGGAGGGCAGCGATGCAAGCAGCCTCGCAGGCGGCGAAGGCCGCGTTACATGCCGCAAGGGCTGGTGTCGCGGCGATGACGGCACCGGGTACTGTGCCGAATGTAAAGCCAGCCGCGGCGAAGCAGGCGACGGTGACACCGGCACAGCCCGCATAGCAAAGACCGGCACCGATTGGGCCCGCGCTGGCGTACTGTATCAGCAGGATGACGAGGATCAACGACTTGAATGACATCATTTTGATTCGAGGTGTTGACGAAAACCTGTGGATGAATGCGTGATTAGTTATAGTTGGTTGGATGAGGTAGTCAAGTTTTTATTATGTAGACGTTAGATAAGATTCTTTGAATCAGGTGACGAAAATTAGCAGGTGGGATTTTGAAAACTAATTCTTAGTGAATATTACACGAATTCTTGAAAACGATACTAGAATATGCAATATTTATTATTTTTATGATTGAAGATTTACTAATTGTTATTGAATTTACATTTACAAGGTCTGAAACTCCGTTAACTTGAAATCTTGATTTTATTAAAAAACAAAATTATTTTACACAAATGTAAATAAATCATGAATAAAATCAACTTTTCAATTGCTATTTAAAGTAAAACTGTTATGTTTCAAAATATATTTCTAATAATAATAATACCACGGTCTTTGAATTTAATTTTTTCAATATCAATTAACTATATTTTTCATCTTCATTATTCATGAGTATAAATGAGATCAATATATGAAATGATATTTATTCAGCAGTATACATGTGAATGTCATTAATATATAATCATACTAAATTATTTAACACGTTAATTTTTTTCAATTTAAAAATTCCGCTTTTAAGTACGCTGCAATCGGCAGATATTATATTAAATAGTACAAATACATCATATTAATATTTGTAAACAAACGGAAAGACTTATTTCAAACGCATATAATAAGCATTTAGCCACATCTAGATTTTAATTTTCATTAAAACGATTTAAAATTTATACTTTTTCCAACCGTTATGCCATGCATTTCCTATAGTCAATTCGCGTTCTCATGGTATGCGTACGTTACGAGTAGGAGCTCATACCCTTCACACGTAACAGTATACTTTATGTATATATAAATACCTAGCTGCATGGATAACCTTTCCAAAAATCACCGGAAGTATTTTTAACCTTGAGACACACTATCTCGAAAACATTTTTTATACAAATTCATGGAACCCCTGTCTATAATCACCGCTTTAGAAGATCAAACAAAAAAACTCGAGCACCGCGTATTCGCGAAAATAGCTTTCTGTAAATATTCAATATGGCCAAGCGAATCACTACCACGCCTTGAGTTCAGAATATGTAGTTTTGTATGCACTCAAATTCTAAAATATTAAGTAGATCACTATAAACCGCGTAATATTAAATATCTCGCACAAAACAATGAAGGAGTAAATATTATTAGATTATGCAGAAACTCACCAAAATAGAAGCAATTCAAGTCAGCGGAGAGAAAGTAAGGCCGTCTCGAGTGTTTCCCTGGAGGCGACTAAGTAGCGTCTGATGCTTTCCTCCCGGTAACTGCGTTCTTTTATCCCCCTTGCACGTACCCTGGGAGTCCCCGGCTTTCTTAGAGCGCGCCAAACGGCAATCGAATTATGGCGAGATTTCGCGAGAGCCGCCAATGCGCAGGTGCAACGGTGCAAGTTGCAAGAGTGACGAGTCGAGTACCTCTGTTTCGCCGTTTGTGACGGTATGTTCAGCCATTCGCGGAAATGGGCGTACTGTAGAATGGCGCGAGAAGTGTGGTTTTGGGATGAGCGGGAGACGTGTAATGTGACGTAACGGTGACAGTAGTACGAGGGTTCCATCGAGTAGCGGCGCTGTTGTGTGGCAAAATTTTCGCGGTAAACTCGAAATCACGTCGCGATTATGCGAATATTCTTTGGAATTATTATCTCTAGTTGATATTTTAATGCTTTGATCTATTTTCCGTTTGGATAACTTCATATTTGTACGACAATTATTACAGTATCAGTATAAGAATCATTTTTAGACGGCAATAGCGTATGTGAGTTTTAAAATTTTATGCTTACCGCGCGCAATGCTATCAGCGCGTCTGGCAGCTGCATGAAATGTACAGAGGCATTTTGCAGACTCGGCAGATAAGCACGTGAACCCCAGTATTGCCGCTTGCCGGTAACTGATAATATGCTAATCATCTGTCGTTTTGAAGCAATTGTTCGGACACGTCTCGGAGATATGAAATGAATAATATTTTATATTGAATGAATTTTTAAGCATAATAAAGCAAATATAAGTTTATATTTATGAATTTTAAAATTATTAAAAAATATGAATTGAACGAAATTTAAATTTTTTATAAAATACTGAAAAAGATATTTTGTCGTGTAAGCAAGAATATAATCACTTGGATAATTTATACAAATTTTGCAGTAGTAATGATATTTTTTTTTTCAATAATCTTTATCATTATATTTTGCAAAATGTTTCCTTGATGTATTTTGATAACTTGCATAACTTTTGGTAATATTAAAGAAAAGTACACATTGATTTTGTTCAAAAGTGAAATTATTCATAAAAAAAGCTTAATGTAAATTACATTGTTCTCATATGTCAGCACGCCTAGAAAAATGAGAAGTTGTTTTTTTACTGTTTTAGATTATTTTCATAAATCTTTTTTCTCAAATAAGTAGAATTTTTATTTTAAGTGTACTTAAATAGGCCCTTCATAAAATTAATAACATATTATAAAAAAGGTATTGACATATGAAATAATTTATTAAACGTAATTGTTTCATATCAGTGTTTTATTTGTCGATAACACGTTTTTCGCTAATATATCTTTTGTGTACAAGACTTAGTGGCTAAAAGGTAGGAATAAAAATTCCAAGGTGACTTTGTATACTTAAAAATCGAACGCTATATAAAAGATGACTAACTTAAAAGCGTTTTACTCGTGTAGTACACTTACATTTTTATAAACAAATGCTTACGTACAAAAATATATAGTTGAGAAGCACTCATAGACTCACAATAGATAAGATTATTGACAAGATTTTTGCGTTAAACTATTTTTTTAAATGTCTATCTAGATGTACGTTTTTTAAATACACATACAGATATTTAATAAATTGTATTTGTTTCTTTTTTAAATTTATGCAATTGTATTATAAAAATTTTATAAAAAAATTTGAATGCCATATGTATGCATAATACATTTCGATCAGTTTATTTTCATTTTATGACTGTAATAAAGAAATGATTATATTCCGAGGAAATTTACAATATTATGCATATTTTACAATACACGATCCATTAAAGACATTTTTAAAAAGTAATTTTTGGTTTTACAAAATGAAACTGTATACTGTATATGTATATAATACGGATTTCATAGTAAACAGATGACACGTAGTTTCAAATCAGCTTCGTTTAAATTTCACTCGAATAAAATTAACGTGGATAAATTTATATTTACAAGTTCGAAGGTTTATTCGAGTGTATTATTCACTATGAAATTCGCGTACGATAGTTGCTGCGTTCATTCTACATTGAGATTCAGTTATAGAGTTCGTCATTCCTTGCACGATCTTTCTTTGACTAAAAAGTTGTTCTATAATATTTATTTCAACATGATTCATTGCTTTTAAAACAGTTTGGCAATGCTATCCGAGGGCGTAAGTGGCCTGGCGATGGTAAGGTCGAGCCTGGCTCCAGCCGCAGCGATGAGCGGTACCGCAAGACAGCAATCACAGTCCTCGGTGCTGGCGTCGTTCACCCTGAGTATCCTGTCGTAGGGCCTGAGGATGCCGTCGCAGGGACCGCCTGGCCTCAGTCGATTGATGTAAACACCCCGCTCGTACAGGCCATCCGACACGGAGAAACCAAAGTCCTCGTATACTGGATCTTTGTGTAGCGACACGTGGACGATCTGCTGTTGCTGCAGCGGCGGTGGCGGTTGCTGGAGTGGCGTGGGTGGCGGCGGTTGCTGAGGACTGCGGCCGTCCTGGGGACTGCAGCTGCAAGCAGGCCGCGGAGAGTTCGAGGCTATGGAACTGCACGCGGATGGCGGAGATGCGAGGTTTTATTATTATGAGGTTTTTTTTTTATTGTTAAAGGTGGGGTGGCGGAAGTGATGGGTTTTTCAAGTTTTTATGAATTGCCGAAGTATAGCAGTGTTAATTTTTAATTCAAAATATTTTTCATTCATATTGTAATGGATGTTAAATTTTATTATTTCTAAGAAAGTTTTCAATAATTTGTAATTACACGTTTGCTTTTGCGACAATTACACGATCATTAAGATATATAGATTTAGTTTCTCAAACGATTACTTAAATTTAGTATTGTAAATCACTTCTACATTAAAGTTCACTTTCATAAAATTTCATTTATCAAAGGGAACACAGTATGTATGAATATGAATTTTTTAGGGTGCCAAAACCAACAGATAATTACCTAGGATAAGGATACGGTGGCATTGGAAGATCGAGCTGTCCGCTGTCGATGGACGCCGTCTCCCACAGTCTCATGATCTCCGGTCCGGTGACGTCGCCCATCTCGCCCCAGGAGTCGACCGCGCTGTCGACGCTCGGCAAACTCTCCCGGGCGGATCTCATAGCGCTGCTCGAATATTGTGGCTGCACCGGGTCACCAGCGATACTCGGTTCCCTGCAAATCGTATTCCGTCGTTTCATTGGTATCTTGGGCTTTAGGTGCCTGCAGTTTTGACGTGGAAAAATGGAAGGTAGATTCTTTAGTGGTTTCTTAGATTTGGGAATTTCATGTGAGAATGCGAGTATCCATCGTTAAAGAGACATTTTTATCTGTTTATGTGTATCAATTAGTTAAAGAAAAACACAATTATTATTGTACTTTTCAATTTATACTATACACTCCTTATTTTCAATTCTGATATATTCGTACACTGAGAAAAATGATCCATTAAAAATTACTATATATGTATACCTAAGTATAGTAACGTCGAAACGTACTTGCAATATCGACGTTACTATATGTATTATAATAATTTTTAATAGATTTTTTTTTTCAGTGTGGTTTACAGATGTAGATGCCTACCTTTGCTGGTACGTAAATTTCGTGACAGTTATTCAGCTCTAAAATTTAATTTTGTAGAAAACAAATTTTTATATGCATTCTCAGATATCAACCTAACAATGTGCAGCTTTCACAAATATTTTATTCTTTAACGCTTCTTGTTATAAAAATATAAAAGCTTAAACAAAAAGCTAAATTTACCATGATGATAAAATAGAAATCTACACGTTTCCACTCCGCATGTCCTTAAGAAACTTTTAGCCAATCTCTCTAATAACCACCTAAACCAACCTCGTATCCGTATTCAAATCAGGTTTCCTCACGGTGAGCGCGACGACCGAGCTCCCGGGCCTGTGCAACAGCTGCGCCGCCTGTCTCAGATCCCCCGGGTCCAGTTTCTGTGAGTCGATGGCGAGCAATCTGTCCCCTGGCGCGAGGCTTCCGGTGCGGTAGGCGAGCGAGCCACGACGTACCTCCGCGATCTGTAGGTCCTCGTTGACGGTGAGCCCGAGGTCAGGTTGGCCGCCCAGTGGACGTGCCACGCGCACTGTGAAGACGCCTGAGGCCGGAACCACGGCGCCCCCGACTTTGTACTCTACCACCAGTTCGACCTGGGTATATAGGGAAATTTATGAGGATAAGGTGTAATAAAGTGATTATGATGAATATTTTTCGTTTACAATTACGGGTTTTTATAAGAATATTTAGGTTGCATAAGCAATTGTTCAATTTTTACAAGTTTAATGTCAAATATCTGGTCTTTATATTATTAAGACCTATACCTATATGTACCTATAGGTATACTAATAGACGTAGAAAATAGAACTTCTTCTAAAATTATAAGGCAAATTCCAAAAATATAAAAATGTATATATACGTAAAGCTGAAATACAAAATTTATCTCTCAGTAATGGGTGTAAATTCTTATAAAATTTGTTTCAATGAAATAAATTTCTAATTAAAGTTTCTTATTTCCATTTACTATATTTATGCAGACCCTATTTTCTTAAAACATTTCGGAAAATGTATATATTATCTATATATTCATAAACCCCATTCAATAATATATTAAAACTTTGCTTTTTTTCTTTAACATCTCGTTACCACAAGTATAAATAAAGATCTATTCCAACAAAACATCATCCCCAAACAACAACCATCCTCACCTGTGGTGCTTCGAGTAGCATTGCGACTTCGGCGGGCTGCAGGTCCCTCAGCGTCCTCCTATTGATCGCCAGCACTTTATCTCCAGGCAGTAAGACTCCGCTCCGTTCAGCGGGTCCACCAGGCTCGAGTAAATCTACCACGTAATTGCACCGATCGTCGGCTTGTTTGAGACCAATACCGAGGCCTCGGTGATCGGGACGCAGTAGCACAGTTAGCGTTTCCGTTGTGTAGAGTGTATTCTTTGGACTCTTCTGTGCCTGCGGCTGCGCGCGCCGCTTCATCGTGCGGCTCGAGGCGCTCGGTGGCCTCGGTAAAATTTGTAGCCTGTGGATGTCGAAGGTATATCATTAATTTATTTAGCTTTTCTTAACATATAAATTTTAATAATATATACATAATACTTATTGCGGGAAGAAAAAGAAAATTATTTGATTTTTGCTTTAATTTTGATATAACACATCAAAGCTACTAAAAATATATTTCTCGATCGCAAGTAATTAAAAAGAAGGGTCAATGAAATTTTGAAACGACGTACCTCGCAATGCGGCAGCCTTCTGAAGTGTTACGCAGTAATTTAGCAGCGGTGACTGCGTCCTGCACGGGAGTGTCGTCGACAGCCAAAAGTCGGTCACCCGGCTGCAGAGCGCCGCAACGGTCCGCTGTGCTCGCCGGTCGCAAGCTCTCTATGTACACACCACTCGGGGTGTCTCGCACTGTCAGGCCTAATTCGCCTGTATACGAAAAAGAGAGATTTTGGAATTTTTCAAACTTGCAAGATAAACGTATGGTTCATTTGAGTACATAAATGTGAGTTTTACATTCAATTTTAATAATCTCAAATAATGATAAGTTTCATCATTAATTCTAAATAAAACCAACTTACTAGTAGAGGGCGATGGGTCCGGATCACGGATAAGGCTGAAACTTTGGGATAGATTTTTGGATGTAGAAATATGTAGAAAGCTGCAATATTAGACCCTGATACTAAAAAAAATAAAGTTCTAGACATTTTCAGCTTTATTTTGAAAATAGACTTGAAAAAAACCTTCTTAAAAAGGTAACGATTTAACTCTGGGGAGTCTTAAATATCATTTCAAAAATAGAAAATAAGAAAATGTTGATTCCTTTGAAAGTTATGAAAATTTAAAAATGAGCATTGACAATACACCAAAATATGTAGGCAGTCGAACAGTGAATTTTAAAGTGTATTTTTTATGCTCAATTTTAAACTTTCATAACTTTGAAAGGAATAAACATTTTTTAATTCTTAAAAAAGTAATTGAAAGCTCATTTTGTCTACTTTTATTTTCTATCTTCGAAATGATCCCCAGAATTAAATGGTTACCGTTTTAAGAAGAGTCTTTTATCAAGACTTTTTGCAAAATAAACCAAAAAGTGTCGAGAACTGTATTTTTTTTAGCGTTAAACCTATCCCAAAGTTCCAGCTGAATCCGTCATCTGAACCCCTCGCCCACTCCCATAGTTTGTTTGAAAAAAAAAATACTTTTATATAAACCTATCCCAAACATTATACGGTCACAAACGTATTCCAATTTACCACTAATCACTTAAAAACTTCCTCATCTAACAACAACGAACCCATATTAAACATCAACCACACCCTATAAGCCCCATCAACGCCTTCTCATTCACACACTCACCGGACGGCCCGCGCTCCAGCTGTACGAGCAGCGGCCCTGAGGTCGCCGCGCGTATCTCCTCCATGTTCGCCACGTCGTACTCTATGGTGAGCGAGGCGACAGGAGCATCCGAGCTCCTTCTCAGCGCTCTCTGAGCCTCGGCAAGGGTAAGGCCACGTAGCTCGGCATCATCGACGGCAAGGAGTCGATCGCCCTGGC
Organism: Torymus auratus; assembly: GCA_900474315.1. NCBI lineage: Eukaryota > Metazoa > Arthropoda > Insecta > Hymenoptera > Torymidae > Torymus > Torymus auratus. The sequence continues at coordinate 13,727 of UXGD01000858.1, forward strand.
GAACACGGCCTTCACGAGACGCCGGACCCTCGGGCTTGACGCTCGTCACCACGAGGGCCCGGCCTACACCGCCGCGCAGCGTCACGCCCAGGCTGCCGCTCTCGCGTTCTACGCGGACCTGTAAGAAGTGAGAATTAAAGATTTTGTGGATTGTTTGTATAAATGTTGTAAGGTAACATAATAAGAAGGGAAGAATCGATTTTTTATGTAGGATTATTAGTTGTTTATATTACAATGCGCCTCAATAAGATCAAAATTATTTATTTAAATAATTCTAAAAAAAACGCAATTTCATTAAATTTATTGAGGTTTGAAAAATATGTGAAAATTTTCAGTAATAAAAGCGTTGATCACTTTGATGAAAACTGGTTGATTGGTAGAACACAGATTGAACTTAAATCAGATAAAGAAGCCATTAATTTTGTTTACTATGATGTTGAGACAGTTACAGAAAGGAGGAGCGAATAAAATAAAGAAGTGTAGTTCTGTACTTATGCCAATCAGCGAATTAAGAGAAATATCCTTTTAATTGACTCAACAAGAAAGCATAAATAATTTTACAGGAGAAACTTTTCAATGAATCTGCCTCATTTCACTTGATTCTGAATTAAACGTTGAATTAATTGCCCATTGTTTTACTATTCATAAATACGAATGTTTATTTGAAATAATATATAAAATTCACATAAAGAACGTTTTGTAAGATACAATCATGGCTGTAAGAAGTCTTTAAACCTGTACTTAATAGACTTGCACATTTAATCCCTGTAAGACTAATTTATCTTACTTGTTCTCGTCTAATCCTAGGATCCACGCGAACCCTTTATACTAGCTATTTTCTGTTACGAGCTATATAATTCCACGAAAACTCGAGTTGAGAGATTACTTTCTCACAAGTGCGAGCGATATATATTTTCATTAAAATGCTTTGGGAGTTCACTTGTCTGTGATACTAATTGAAATCGTTAACTGATTTAGACACTATTTATTAGCATACAATTTTATGTGCGCGTATTTTATAATTTGCTAAAATGTCAACATTAATCAGAATCAAATTTATCACGATTTACATCTATAATTTTAACTACTCTTTACAATTTATCTTAAAATTTTTTATTTCAGGTTACATTATATTGTTTACACACGGCATTTCATTAAATTAACGTCCAACAAGGACTCCATACACGACTCTTTATACATTAATTATATTAAACTTATTTACGGCAAAATGTGCATCTATAATTCACATTATAAATTTTCATAAAAAATTACAGCTCCGAATAATCAACAATCAACCGCATAAAAAGTCGTTCCAACTATATATTATTTAAATTATAATAAGTTAACGACGAAAAAAAGAAATCCAGAGAACCATCACCAGCCCCCACATTAATCACCTCTAGCTTTCAATCTCCTTTCACCGCGATCAACGCTAAACCCCCACCCCACCCGCATATAAACGCACACGCCGCATATACAGCCCGACAGACTGCGCAAATAAACCACCTATACTACAATGCCCTATCCAATTCCCTCACTCTTATACACTGTCACGGCTTTATATACGCAATTTGCCGGTCTAATCGCGACGAAATGGAGATATGCGCCGGGGAGTAGGTACCTACCGTGCAGCCGCGTTAAAATCGTATAAAGAAGGTAAATATAGCGCGCGCGAGAGAGAGATGGAGAAGGGAGCGGTATGCACGCGCGCAAAAGACCCTCCGCCCGCGGCTTATTTTTGAAGCGAGTGTGAGAGAGTCGCGCGTCGACTAGATGGTGTAGAGGTATAAAGTAAGTGAGTGCACAGTGGAGTTAATAATTTTTCCGAGATGTGCTTAATTATTCGGAGAGAGGATGTTGGAACGGGAGGAAGAGGAGAGGAAGATTGATTTTGGAGTGGTTTGGGGAGGAGCGGTTGGTGATAAAGGGGTCGCTGCTTATATATTTATATTTCGTGGGATAAAAATATTCTGTAGAGTAATTGAAAGATATTTATTTAAATACCCAGAATTAGAGGAAGCTATATATATACTTTTCATTTTTCATCGTTTATATCTGTTTGTAATTGCTCGTTGCCGAAAAATGTAAAAATTTATCCATTTCAGTAGCTTTATAAAAGCGTTGCCTATACATATATTAAAAGCAATTATATATATATACGCTTTCTATAGGTATATTTTAATAATAAATAAATTTGAGATTGCTACCGTAACGGCACCGGATTTCGATCATTTATTCATAAAATTCATATTATATGAGAAAAATTCTTTTTATAAATGGCAAAATTGGTGTAGTCATGATGAAAGATGCACGAATAAAGTATTAAAAGTTCGTAAAAATTATCTTTATTTTGTCCATACGGACCGATCGGAAACTGGTTCTATATAATGGCTCTTAACCGATCGAAAGCCTTGACGGTATACAGAGAAATGCTTCTTCACAATCGAATTTCGTCCCATTCTACTCTAGCCAAAACTATTCGCACACGCCCTCACCCACTTTCCAACCATACCTTGCCTTTATTTAAACTCCCTCAACTACATTCCCAAATACCACATTAAACCTGTCACACACTCCTCGACCCAGTGACCCATTCACTCGACAATTCCACGTACCTGGGCGACCTTTGACGTGAGGCTCGTCGGCGTGTGTCCCCCTCCTTCGGCGATTTCATCCAGGAAGCCTTGGCCAAAGAACCCCCCTTGCCCTGTACTACTCCCCACACTGCTGCTCAACAATCCCGCCCCACTGTTTCCACTCCCAGCTCCTGGGATCGTCGTCGTGGTGGCGGCGGTCTCGTCCGTCCTGGCGGAATCGCTACTAGCAGTGGTGGCGACGCTACCGGGCCGCGGCCGCTTGTGCGAGCGCATCGTCGCCAACCGCAGCGAGCTGAACATCTTGGCCATGCCCCTACCACCACCACTGCTACAACTGTCCCTTCTCCTCGTCGTCGTCGTCGTGCCTTTTTTTTCGCCGCGAGTGCGAACCCCAAGGGCGCGCACTGCGCCTTTTCTGCTTCTTCTTCTTCTTTCTTACTGCTGTCGTTGAGAGAGGGTTCGTTGACGGAGCTCCTGCGACTCTACGCCACGCTGTAACAGCCAGCCGCCGCCGTAGTCCATTAAAAGCTCGACGCGTGACTCGTCGCTGAGACGAGCCTCGGTGTGTCTGCTACGAGAAGAGCAGGCCTGCTTTTTTGGAGCTTTAGAGCGGCAGAGGTCGTGTGTAGCGTCGTGGAGTCGAAGTCGTCGTCGTCGTCGTCGTTGGTTGGTCGTTAGGGTTGTATACTTGCTCGTTTTGTTGCGAATTTTCGATTCTGGAAGTAGAGAAGGAAGGGGTTAGTGATGTTTGAAATAAGGAGAATGAAGAGCAAATGCTAGGTATGTTGATATTATCGACAACATTTTTAACTTGATTTACAAAAGTTTAGGTCAATTTTATATCGCTTTTGTATTATTCGGTTATTAATCGTGAAGGATAGATTTGATTGTTAAGTTTAATATAAGGAAAATTTTATTTTATCGGCGACAGAAATTAAAAATAATAACAATGGCGCTTTGAATTATGAGTTAATAAAATATAGCTATTGCTAAAAGTTATTTTACGCTTAGAAAACAGACCATACATAAAGCACGGTAAAATATATTCTAGGTACTATTTTTAGTAACCATGAATCAAGAGGCGACTTTCTTAAAAGTTTTATGTTCCAATATTTTTTGCTGAAATTATTTTCGTCCACGAGAGCCATCTTTTGACCTGATGAAACTTGTTCTCGTAGAAGACGCCCTAGATCAAGTCGGACTTGATTGCAAAGTAAGATTCTCACGTGGTTTGAAAGACGCTGATGGCCAATAAGGAAAAATCAAAGAGCGACGTTATTGGCGGGAAATTTATATAGTAATTAAAGGTCATTGTATTTTTTTTACTATCCCGCGTTTGACCCTTATAGAACCGGTATTTCGTCTTATAAATCAACCTAATATTTTTGCAAAAATATGTCAAGAGCCTACGTGCATTGTATAACGTATGAGTTTTTGGTGTCCACTGAGGTGGCCAGCGCGGTTCGGGACAATAAGTAGAATTTTATAAAATTTCAAAATTCAAAACGGTTTTTTCGTGGGTTTGAGGCATTGTTGAATAAGATTCTAAAGTTGAATAGGCAAAATTATACCTAAAATTAGTGTTACTAACGAAAATATGGTGATATACCGTACTAGAATCGGTAGGGCTGCACGAAAGCAAGACAATACAATATTCTGTAATTATTGTCTCGCTCTTGCAAATTCTTGAAAAATTCTCTCTTGTCTTGTCAGTCAATATTATTGCCTTGTCTTGAAATTCTTGATCATATTGAGTTACGTATGGCAATAAACCAGCGGATTATTTAAAAAAGTCTTAAACCCAAATAGCAGAGGGAGGCGAGGTTCCCGTAGATGGAGAATACACGGTGAAGTGAAATAGTAAGATACAATAGTACAATAATTAACTATTTAAAAAAGGCTTAAGCCCAAATAGCCGGGGGATACGAGGTCCATGTAGAAAAAAAGGAATTAGCCACGCAGACATGCGACTGTAGTCGAGTCGATTATTTGAAAGATTCTTTAACCCAAATAGCCTGCGGACGCGAGGTCCACGCATAAAAGGGAGTTAACAGACGTGTGTCAGTAAGAGAGTGGATTATTAAAAACTACACAAATGCTTCTTTTTACGTGAAACTTGCGATCTCCGGCTATTCGGGTTTAAGATTTGTTTACATTATCGACTCGCTTATTGTCGCATGTCTATATAACTCCCTTACTTTATGAGGACCTTCCATCACCTGGCTCTTTGGGTTCATGAATTGTTAAAATAATCGCTTGCTTACAGTGGCACATCTGCGTATCTTCCCCTTCTATATACGTGGATCTAGCGTCACCCGGCGATTTGGACTCAAGAATTTTTTAAATAATCGACGTCTATATAACTCCCTTTTTTTGTGTGGACGTCGCGTTTCTCGGCTATTTCGGTTTTGAGTGTTTTAAATAATTGATTCGTTCACTGTCGCACGTTTCTTTAGCTCCCTGTTCTTGTGAGGACCTCGCACCCCCTGGATATTTGGGTTCCAGACCTCTTTAAATGATACACTGTTAAAAATGTCTTTAAATTAAAGAAACTTTTAAGTTACAAATTTACTGAATTTTGAAAATAACGTAACTGAACTTAATTTAATTTACAAATACATGGGGTTTAGTATAAAAATAATGAAATTTCGGCATAAGTATAAATAAATGCCAAATTTGAAATTTGATTTTTCCCGCCACATATGTGCAGCCGGTCAGAGCCTAGTTCGCGCGCTGCCGCCAGGCGGCGCACCCCTTCCCTATGGCCTCACGTACTTAAGTGAGTTGGCCCGAGGGGATATAGGAGCGCGGCAAACATCTCGTCAATAGATCGGCATCAGCAACTACCGAAGTTTATTGAGTTAACAAAGGCGCTTTTGTGTGCGAGTTAAGTTGTTTTTATTTAATTAGTTATTATGATTATTTTAATAAGTTATTACTATTAGAAAATGTTAAGTTATTTTCAAGACAAGACACGATTCTTAAGACTCTTGTCACCACAATCTTAACATTGTATCGAAAACAGTATAGAAATATTGTATTGATTGTTGTCTTGAATATTGAGACAATACAATATCAAGATTAATCTTGCATATCGTGCAGCCCTAGGAATTCAGATTACTCCTATTCTTCTCCTGTCCTTTTACGTTATTCATAACTACGACGGGACCGTAAAACTGTTGTTTTGTCTATGTGAAGAACGTATGTAGCCAATGAATAATGTCTTAGTTCGTCGGTGGCCGCTAATGTGGCCAGCGGTCGTCAACGTTAAAAGCGGTGAGAATAGTATTCGTATCCGGCAGCAGTGCTTGGACTTTGGATTGGTACAATCGCCAGTACAATCATACCTATTTGCATGTTCCGAATTCTCATAATCGGTTATCACGGTAACGATCGGCGATTAACAAAATTCAGAACATGCGCATGCATGATTGTACTGACGATTTATCCTTTCTTTACAAGATTCATGCCCGGAGGAATCCTACAGAAGTAAAGTTGGGAACATTTATTCAAATATAGAAGATATTTTATCCTATTACAAAATGAAAACACGGGATAATTTCGAGTACTGGGATGCGGATACTATTCTCAACGCTTTCAAACGGGATCTGCAATCTAATTGATTTCCTTATCGCCCTCTGGCATAATGTTAGACGCGGTTGAAACTTTTCTGCTCCCGAGTCTAAACTTCATTATACAGGCAGCAAATAACTGTCCGTAATAGACAAACGATACCGTTGTAACGATTGCAGACTCTTCTGATCTCTTTTTTAATTGCAGGATACTTAGTTTTCAGAACCAAGCGGTTACAAACGTTTAAAGCGATATAGATATACGGTGCGCATATGCGGTGTGGCATACTGCGGTATGGTGATGACCTAACTGGCGCGAACGTTTGAATATAATGATATGACTGCTTTACTGTTTACTAGGCACAGATTTTTTAATAAATTATTTTATTATATTAACTAAATATTCGTTATAGTCATTGTACGTATTTGATGAATTAATTTATACATGATGTACATTCATGTTTCCAAAAAAATATGTTTAAGTAAATAAATGGCAAAATTAGTTTTTTAAGAGTTTCTTTATAACGATTGTTATCAATTAGAAAACATTCTTTTACGATAAATTTCCTAGAGGAATCATTTCTCTATAGAAAAAGAAACGTCGCTATAGTCCCTATATCTTGAAAACCAACCAAGTTATAAATGAAAGTCGTGTTAATCTGGAGACGCGCTAAGAAAGAATTCTATTTTATAACTTCAAAATTAATCGTGTCAGTAACGAATAAAGACAATTAAGCAGAACTAAAAATGTTTTCACGACTATTCGACATACCTTTCATATAATTTTCTATTCGTCGTGATTTAAACGAATAAATTTATTAATTTAACAATTAAACGGCAAATTTTCCGAAAAAGTAACAAATGGATTAGCTATAACAGGACGTCAAAAGCTATTATTCGCACCAAAATTACACCGACTCGCGGCAAAAAACTTGTTCCTGGACATCCAGCACACTATAAAAACCACCATTAATCACTATCAACGTCCAAACCACTCAACCCCCCACTTTATCACACTGTTTAAGAAAAACTACCCATCAACTTGTTAACTCCAACTCTGCAACGACATATACACACCACTGGCGAATCTATATATCTCGACGCACAATCTAATAGAGCGCGAAATCAAAAGCTCGCGACACTTCCTCGTCAGCTGCTCCACTTCGGATCGAATTTCTTCACACCCGCTGTATGATTGTCGCGCGCCCGCGGCGAGCAGCGCGGCGGTTTAATTTCGTCCGGCGCAATTATCCGCGCCACTCACACGTGTGCGCGACTGACCGCCCGGCACATATAAAATCGCCAGCGATATTTACCCAATTGAAACTGGAACGGTCGCCGTCGTCACTACATAGGTATATGTAATATCTTCTTGTCACTCTCGAATTTACCGAAATTTCGTCTTGTCGTTCGCCTTTTCTCCAAAAAGGCAATTTATATCTATATAATTTTTCGATCGATCAATTCCACAGCTTTACACTTCGAATTAAAATAATAAAAAAAAAGTTCCTTGTCTTTCACAACCCTTCTCTCTCTCTCTCTCTTTCTTTCTCTCACTTCGTTCGAAACAATCGTCGAGACACGGCTTTGTCCGTCGCGCGAGCGTCGCGTTTAGCGCGTGGCGTGCACTTTATAATTATAAAACACACGACGGATGTGTATATAGTATAGTAGTGAGTGTGTACTGCGTGTGCGCGCTGCACGCGCGCGCGTGTGATGTTGCTCGCGCGACGAACGGCCGGGCAAAACTGAGAGAGAGTGAGTGAGTGAGTAAGAGAGAGCAGCAGAGAGCGAGCGCACGCGCGAGGCGCACACTTGTCCCCGAGAGCTTTTTCGGGAGGGAGAGAGAGGAGGAGGAGAGAGCGAGTAAAAAGAGATAAACACGTGCGAATGAGAGACGCGGCGCAGGGATAGAGTGAGACTAGTCGTCGCTGCGGAATGTTTGTTTCGGATGCGGGAATGCGGTTAGAAATTTTGGAGCATGATGGGTGACTGTGTTTTCTTTTTTTCGTTCGAGGGGTGCAACGGAGGTGGGAACGGAGGTGAAACAGATTTGTTTAAGGTTTTGTTGATTTTGGAGCGGGATAGATATTTCGGGCCTTGCTCGGCTTGATTAAAGCTTTTAGGGTGATGACAATAAGAGGAATAAAGGTATCGTTGAATTTTTTTTATATAAATTCAATGAATGTCTATATAAATGGGGCGATGGTTATATATAAAAGATGGAATTTATATCGATAAAGTAGTTAAAAATACGAATTATTTGAATAAACATGTTTCCAAAACGTTATGTCAATTAGATAACTAAAAAATTACTTGGTCTCTATGAAATCGTAATATTGCTATTTTCACTATAATATGATTCGGAAATTATTCTCTTTTCAAATATTGATGTATCGATGGTGTAATAAGGTTTGGGATCAATATTAGTTTCCCAATAATATGCATGTGCGGTATTTATTAATTACCCATGTATAATTACGAATACGAGTAACATTAATAATAATTTACAAATAACTACAAAACGGCAATATACGAAAAATTTCATTTACAATGCTGTCTTACAAGCTCCATCCTAAAATTTCGTAGAAATCGGTAAATATAACGAAAAACTCGGAACCAACTTGCGAAAGCTCTCCTTCTCGTCAGCGCGAAAGCGCTAGAAATCAGATCAAAAGACACGCGCTGAAGACATCAAAGCTTTTTCCCTCCCTTTCCAATTCCCAAAAAAACGCCCTATTTTTAAGCGCGAATTTCAAAACCTCCTAACCCACCCTAGACTGAACAATCCAACAATATAACCCTCTTCGAATCCACTCTCCTTCCAGATTTATGAACGAGCGCGCGGGGTAAACAAGCAATTAGCCGGGGACTGGGCGTAAAAGAGTGTATTAGAGGACTCTCTCGTGGATGGTAAATTAGCGGGAAAGCGAGTAAAACGAGCAAGAGAGCGAGTCGTAGTCGTCGCCGAAATAGCTCGCGGGGGAGCGCCGCGCGCGTGCCTATTTATAAAGAAGAAGCGCGGGACAAGTGCGCGTATGCTGCGTGCGTTGACCGGGTCTCGTATGCGAGTAGCGGGCGATAAAAAGCGCATGTGCGCAAGTTCGGATGAATGAATGGGAGAGAGAAGAGCGTCGTGGTGGTCGCGGACCTGTGGGTCCGTGTGTTTGGGTTGCTGAGAGTACGGGTGGGTGGCCTTCGAGGGATATGAGGGTGTTGCTGTTCTATGTGATAAGATAAGCTGCAGAAAGTTTTTGTAGTGTTATGATTTTTTATGGAAAAAAATCTTATGGTTATGGGAAAGTTACTGTGTAATGTTGAAAAACGAAAAGATAGAACCACACTATTTTTGTATGGATTTTAATTAAAATTGTTTTATATTCGTTAACAGTTCGATGCGTAAAATGCGTCAGTTTCATCAGCCGCGGAGAATGAAAGAAGAAAAATGTTCATACATATTCTACTACCAAATCGCTGAAAGATTGATTCGGAGAAATGTTGTGGATCATTAAAACTAATTAAAGATGTGGCTTGATGGGAAGTTATTATTATCGATTAAGTGCAAAACTACTATTTTTTTCTTTATTGTAAATTGTACGTAATCGTACATTGATTGGGAATTAATTGAGTAAAATTATTAGTATGACCGAGAAATTAACTTTTCAAGGTAACATTATTTACTATTCGCTCCGTGCATGCCGTTGGCGATAGGCGAAACTATCTAAGCGCTCATGGTGGCGGAGAATAGCATTTAAATCGAAAATAACCTCAAAAATACATAAAAAATTAGTATTTAAATATATATTAATTGATTTTTTGACAATTGTCTTCATAAAATAATGTTCAATTTATACAGCTACATATATAATACAAATCACACAATGAATTTTATTTGTGGTTACGTCGTTATATTGTTTATTTAATAACTTCCCATATAAGCTAATGCAAAATCGTCCCCGAGTTTTGACAATTCACGCCACCAGGTATCGCATCGAGGGGTCGCCACGAGTAATGCACGGAGCGAATAGAAAATTTGAACTACACTTAAAACATTAACTAAACATGTCAATAAACAAATAGCAAGTCAGTCATTGCCAATTTTAATTCTATTGAATTTTTTAAATGATTACAAGATTTATTTTTCTGAAAAACTATTTTATTTGTTAAGTGTTTATTATTAAATTGATAATGATGTGTAATGCTACCTTTTTTATTAATTTTAAAGAAAATATATTACTGCGTAAACTGAGTCGCATGTGAAAACAATAAATTTTATCTACTGAAGGTTGATGGAGTTGTCAGAGTCAAATCACTTTGAAGATAAATAGCATATACTTTCGAAAATTAATTATTTTTTATTATCGGTTATTACAGTTAGGTTAATTCTAAGTAAGTGATATGCTTTAAACATTAACTAGAATAGTGCAGAGTGTCTTTAGCGTTGCACTAAGACTTACTATTTCATAACTACTTGCCAAAAGTGAGTAAAATTTTACTATTATTGTATTCCATTATAGGTTCTGGTATTTATAAAATTTTTCATACTACTCATAAAGTACGATACTACTCACATCTCCGGGAAACTAATTTTGACAGAACTTTGCGAGAATTTTCTACAGATATGAGGCACCTAATCTTAAATATGCATTGGTCTGTTGCAAAATATGGAAAAAAAGATCAAATACAGGGTAAGAAAATGGTTTAAAATATCTCTGAAAAATCGATAGAAACGAAAAATTTTTAAACATTTTTTCATGATATCTTTGATTGTTAATAAATCTACAACTTTCATTTTCTATTTCCTTTAATAATCTTTCGGTCATTTTTGTGGCATTTTTTGACATTTTTTCCTTATATGGTTAACGGAAGAACCATAATTTTTCAAGAAAATAATGCATATGTAAGATCAAGAAGCTAACGTCCCAAGTGAACCCATTCGAGCAGATTGTAAACCTTTGGTTTCCCTTTGAATTGTCAACAATAATCTTAAAGATTTCTCTGTTTTCCGGAGGTGTGCCACTTACCCTAAATTAATCCACAATTTATTGTAAAAACATTTAAATGTTACTTGTACTTTTATTGAAGGAACGTACGATGGAGTTCAACGTTCGAAAACTTATACTCTTTGTGATTGTATTTGTAGCGATTGCAATAAACATCTGCGATGCCGTAAGATTTTCTTAAAAATACTCTCTTCCAATTTTTGATGTTAACTATGATACTTTTATTCTAACACACATTCGTTCTTTGTTTTTTTTTTATTAGGACCAAAGTGGTGGCAAGAAAAAAAGTTTTGTTATGAGTATGATGGACAGCTTAACTGATAAGATGCTCAGCATAGGTAAACAACTTGAAAAGGCCTTTATATAGTCTAAAATTTTTAATAGAAATAAAAAAATGAATATTTCAAATATAATTAACGAATGAAAGTTTTTCTTATCCGTAATGTAATTTTCTGCTCCTAAAATAAATTACATGTATCGTGTTTCGTATAATTTTATTTTCAATTTCCTCTTGATTTTTAAGACTAAATTTTCCTATACTATCTTTATATACGAGAAGCTCTACGTAAAAAATCAAACAACTCGGTACAAAAATAAATAAAAAATGTTGATACTGGTCGATTTGCTTGATAATTTTCGTAGAATTGCTAAGCGCTATAACTATTATCTTAATTATTAAAAATTTATATCACAAAAAAATAAAAAATATTATTACTTATGACGTCGTTACGAAATATTTCCAATTACGTTGCAATTTCGATAGGTTTACAATATCTGATATTGAAAACAGCTATAAGTACTTTCAATAATTTTCCTACTAAATATAGTTTTTAAAAGGAGATAATTCACACATTAATTCCTCAGTGCAGTGCCAAAAGTAATACATTTGACGGCAGCCGTATCGCCGGTGCAATTCATTTTCGGATTTTAGCCGCAGTCATGTGTAATTTGGTCAGTGCTATGAATATTCCGAGTTATATTATTTTGTATGAACCATCAAAGTTATAACTACTTTATTCTATAATAATTAATACTTAAAAGAATTTTTTAACAAAGTGCTATTTTGTAACATTATCATTGACAATTGACAACTGCGAAATATTTTAAAATTGGCAACATTCTTATCAACAATACTAATATGCTAATAGACCATTTAGGCAATAAATACTAATAGGCAAAAGTATAATTAAGATAAAAATGACAAAACTTTCTTTAAAGCTAAATTTAATACTTAAGTATCCAGGAAGTAAGTAAATGGAATATTAAAAATATAATGAAAACTTCCTGTTGTTGAATTCAATTTTATATTGCTATTAAAAATACCTATACTTTTAATTAGTATAATGTATCTTCGTAAAAATGGATAGCTTCTGTTTATTTATTCACCACACGAGGGCCCAGTGTATTTTGAATTTCGTAATTTCATAACCAATTACCGTTAAAACCACAACAGCCGTGTATCCCTCTGTAAACTTTGTCTAGGGCGTTAATGGGTTAATAGCTCCAGAAAAAATAAAGCTTAAGCCCCGGAAAATTTGTTTACATAGCCAGTTCATCCATTTTTTCCAGTGCATTAAGTTTTTTAATTTATCTAAACATAATAAACTGCCTTTTATTGTTATTGTTTATTACAAATACATCAACTTTGCTAAAATATTAATAAATTATTTTAATGTATTTAACAACAGTTCACACAGAAACATGTGACTCTGATACACAATACGATCATTAAAAATGAATAACCGCAATAAAATATAAATAATTTCGAAGTCAATGTACACTACAGCAGCACCTCATTAAAGAAATTAAAACCTTATACAATCAAAGAGTCGAAGCAGAAAGTCCCTTCCAACCCCATCACTCTCGCTCAGCCTCTAACGAATCCCGATCGCTCCGATCCACACCCATGCACACAGGCACTCCATCGGAAATATTATCCTCGATAACTCACGCAATCCATCTTCCGCCTATAAAACAGAGCAGCCCAACCGTACCCGCGATATCCCAAAGTCAAACTCTCTTTCCTTCTCTCACACTTCTCTCTTTCACTTCTATAAATAACACCCCCTTGGCGTTTTTCATCGCTTTTCCCGCGGGCGCGCGCTTCCGCGGAAAACCGCGGGGCGAAAAGAATATATAAAAAAAAAGAAATGTTGAAATCGCAGCGCGCGCGCGTGTCTCTATTTCTAGCGCGTCTGCGCGCCCACGGGCGACGCGTTTTTTTTCTCCTCTTCGCGCCGCGTGCTGCTCTGCCTTTCTTCTTTAAGGCTCCGAGATGTCGTTCTTTTTGTGTTCTTTCGAGGAGTGGAGACGACGGAAGAGAAAGAGAGAGTGTGTGTATATATGTGCAGTTTGTCGCGTTGGATGGGCGCGAAAAAAGAAGAATCGCGCGGACGTTTGTTTGGAGAAGACGGCGTGGACTGTGAGAGAATGGGTTCGAGTTTTGAATATAGTATAGGGCCTATACGCGAGGTTGTTTGTTTATTCAGATATATGCATGAATAGTATGTTGAGATTTTGAGAGAATTTACAATAATTTCGTTGGTATTGGATATGCTCGAGTTTAATTTAAATTTATATTAATGGTAATAATTGGTTTAGAAAAATGAATTTTCCGTTTCTGCTCAGAAACGTAATTATAAGATGTATATGTGTTTTAGTCAAAATTTGTTATTATATTTATTAAAACTTTTCGGGAAATGCTTTTCAAATCAGTTATATTTCACCAAAAATCAATAGAAGAATTATACTTATATTGATAAAATTTTCATCACCTACACGAATTGCACTGATCGTACGTGCAGCTTGTAAAACAGATGTATTCTGTATTCCGATAATTGTACAATAAATTCAACAAATATAGAATAAAAAGTTTGAGTTATCACACAATGTATAGGATCATTAAAATCCACAACACGTCATTTTCTTTCTTTCCCGTAAACATTTGTAGCTCGTCAACACCTCCTTATAATTTTACCCTTTTCGCAGTAAAAGTATATCGTGAAAGTAACGAGTTGTTTAGCCGTAGAGGCCGAGGCGGTTGAATGCATTTTACGTGACTTTCTAGGGACTGTGCGTGCGCTCACGTGGCAAATATGCAGAGTGCTTCAGCTGCGCCTGCTGTTGATCCACTCTCTGTTTTGCTTTCTCCACGTAAAATCTTTGTATCGTTTAACGCTTCTTTTTTTGTAGATTTGTCAGCCTAAAAATATATGTATATTTATCGCGAGCTTATCCATACCGTTCTTTATTGTAACTTTGTATCGTACTTAAATATGATTCGAGTGATTTATGGGGCTAGATTAGAATATTGGATCTAAATCTTCGGTTGATTTATTTCGGCTTTATCTATTAAACACTTTTGGCCCATATGTCAAAAGAAGAAGATTTAGCCGGTCAAAAGATGTCTATATATAATGATTCGTTCTTCCTAAGAATAATGTTTCATAATAATACCTATACATTATTATTTACATAAAAGTTAACTTGAATTTTCTACATTTTCAGTATAATATTTTTAACCGCTAAATAAACTGTCACTCTCCGACACTCCCCAGAACCACCAAAATTAAATTTTATTACGCAATTTCCCATCCTTCTCTTCTTGCCCAGACCAGTTTTTGCAGCTCTCCGCAAGCGCAGTTTCTCCACGCCGACACTATCCACATCCCACGGCGTGCATGCAAAACCCGTCACACTTTTTTAAACCTCCGCCTCCCACGCCCAAAAAAAGCCCCCATAAATATCATTTACACCCACCCACCCTCGCAGCTGCGCTCGCGCGATGAACTCAATTTCCAAAAGTTCAAAAGCGGGCCAGTACGCGAATCGGCGTCGCGCGCACTTGGCCAGCGAACGGGGAAACGCTCTGCCAATTCGCGTCGAGGGAGAGGCTAAAGTTAGCCGCACCGAACGTGCGCGTGTCTGCGCGCTCGCTTTCTGGCTATATGCTACATCACGAGTTTGTCTAAGCGCGCGCTCGTGCGGTGTTTAGCTATGGGGGAAGGAGAGTTTTTTGAAGGAGGAGTATACGTGCGTGTGGTTTGAGGTTTGGGTGAGTTGGAGAGGTGCGTGAGGAAAGCGCCGGAGTAAGTGGAGTATGGAGAGTTGAGGTTTATGACTATTTTCGTGGTGGCTGGTAATAGGGTCAGTTCGATTAGGAGAGGAGAGACTTTTATTTTGAGAATGAGTGGTGGTGGTGGTTTGGGTTGGTGGAAGTGGGGAATGGTATTATGAAAATTACTTTGAACGTTTATAAAGCAGCTCGGGAGGGCTCAGTCATTTCTCAGTATAACTTGGAGTACATTATGATTCTTGTTAAAATTAATATAGGAATTATACATTGCATTTGCAAGTATCTACGTGGCACTTCTTTCTTATAGCAAAAAGGATATATTTCAAGAGAATATGGAAGCAAGGGAGTATAGAATATAGAAGACGCAGAATATAAGAAGCATCTCTATAATTAAAAGTTTTGTACACGAAAAGAATTTTTCTATAAAAATTATCACGAAAGTGTATCGTAACAAAATATGAAGATCAGGGCTGCACGATATAGCAATATTAATCTTGATATTGTGTATATAAAGGAATATTAATTTTTCCTTTTAATAAAAAGGGAAATACCAACATGGAAAATTATGTTTTTCCTACTTGAAAAAATATTTCGCATTATAATAGAAGTCAGTGTCGCACTTTTCGATACAACATCAAAATTGTGATGTCAAGAACGTAAAAGAATCTTGTCTTGACTTGAAAATAACTTCGGTAATTGCTGATGACCATCTGCTAACGAGATGTTCGCGTGATAATGGCTGGCGGGTGGTCGCGCTGGCGCGTTCCTATCTCCCCACGGGCCGGCTTACTTAGGTACGTGAGGAAACAGGAAAGGAATGCGCCACCTAGCGGTGGCACCCGAACTAGACTCTGGCCTATGGCACATATACGGCGAGACAAACAAATTTCAAATTTGGCATTTATTTAGACTTGAACTGAAATTTTATTTTTTATATTAAATCTAATGTATTTGTATATTAAATTACGTTCAGTTACATCATTCTTAAAATTCAGTGAGATTTGTAACTTTAAAATTTCTTAAATTTAATTTAATTTGGACTTTTAAATTGTCAACTTTTTTACTATTTCACATCTGCGTGCCTTCTTTATCTATGGTTGACCTCGCCTTCCATTGCTATTTGGGTTTAAGACTTTTTTTTTTAAATAATCGACTTGCTCACTGTTTGCGTCTGCGTGATTTTCTCTGCCTCATGGATCTCGCGTACCCCGACTATTTATGCGTAACTCCATTTTTGCGTGGATCTCGCGTTTCCTATGGGTTTTTGGTTTGAGACCTTTTCTAATGGTGACTACTCGCTTACTGTCGCACATCTGTGTAAATCATAATCAAGAATTCCAAGACAAGACAATAATACTTTTCATATTGACTGACAAGTCTAATACGAAAAAAAAAATTTCAAGAATTTACAAGAGCGAGACAATAATTACAGAAATATTGCATTGTCTTACTCTTGTGCAATCCTCAATGGGGATGTAACTGTAATTTTTACTGGACTATCAAAATAATTTTTCCTAATCGCTTCAGTTGTTCAAATTAAAATTGAGCGTTATCGACATTATTTTCGTTTATAATAATTAAGTATTAAACTTAAAAAAAACGAAAAATTGACAATAAATGGGCCGCATGAAAAAGACGAAATTTTAGCAACATGTATAATCAATCCTATACTGACTTTAATCGTTTCTTAACAATTCTAATAACAAGATAACCACGCCTACTATTATACTTATGTTTCTCATCCCAAATATCCAATGTATATTTCACCTAAATTCAGTAAATAAATACATTTTAATAGCTTCCCTTTCAACAACATTACCATCGACACCTCCCAACCCCATATCCAACAACCTCTCTCTACGCGACATCAAAAATCCATCCATCCACACGTGACTGCATCCGAACCTTCCTCTCCCCCCTGTCATCGGCGTAAAAAATAAGTCATCAGAACAGCGCGCACGCGTATATAAGTAAGTATAGCCCAAGCGGCGCGCAGCGGAAATAAAAAGATAAACGCGGGCTGCCATCACGACTAGTCGAGGAAGCCTCGAGGCTTTGGCGCACGTATAGGAGCTCGGGCCACTCGAACTTAATCTACCGGGGCAAAAATAATAAGGCGCTTCTCGCGAGTATTAATAACTCGTGCACGCGCGCGCGACCTGCTGCTGCTGCTACTGCTCTCGGAGACGTTAGAGGAGGGCGCGCGTATGCGCAAGAGATATTATTGCCGCGTTAGCAAGGAAGATAGAGAGATCTGTGGAAGAGGATTCGCGGGTATAGTACGTATAGGTGTGAGGAGAGGGTGAATGGGGAGAGTGGGTTGGAAGAGGAGTTGGTTGTTGTGTTGGGGTCATTCGAAAGTGGTAGATGAATTTAGAAGTAGTTGACGATGTCATTTTTTTTAATAGGATAACTACGAATTTTAGAATTTAAAGGAATTTATTAAAATCGAGAATCGAGTATATTCTGTTTATTTGAAATTTTTAAATGTATATGACATGTAATTTAGAATTTAAAAGTTTCGAATATATATGAAAAGAGTGCATCATAAATCTTTAAATTTATTATTTTTAATTCTGTTAGACGAAATTAATAAAAAGTTATTACTGAATTTTATCGAATGAAACTTTGTACAATTTACCAAGATACTACGATATATTAAAGTATGTAAATATAACTGTACAAATAAATAATGTTGTACTCTGGAATATGTTATATAGTTTTCTAAGGGTATTAGTAATCAATTGATATACACATACATTATTAAATTTTCGAGCGACTGTAAGTGGTTTTATAATTATAAGAAATGATCAACAATTTTTAAGTATTTATTTCATTTTTATTCCATTTTTATTGTTTAATTTTGTTAGTGATTTTTGACAAATTGTCGATTCGTCGATAATTATCTCAATAACAAAATTTACACATACAAAATTTCGGTATACACAAATATCCTGCTGTGCCACATATAAACTCTTTTAACAATGAAAAAAATCAACAAGATATATATATCACTTTTATTAATATAACAAATTATCAGTATATTTATTTCAAGTTATTCATTCAATTCTCGCCTCGATTCATATATATCACATAGAGAGATTATTTTTCAACATTACCAACAATAAACAATGTATAATATAACAAAAAGTGCATCAGTCATGTGGAGACTTACGGTGTAACGGGTGAAACGAGAGAGAAAAAAAAAGAAGTAATAATAAGAAAATCCGTATAAATATTTCGTAACGTACATATAATAATAACATACTGCAACATTATAATTAAACTATATGCAATATTCTGCGGCCATGAAAACGCCCTCAAACGTCTCATAGCAATATATACTCTAATACTTTTTATTTACAATTTTCGAGCCGACTCTGAATGAAGTCTCTCTCTCCTTTAAGAGAGCCCTGAAGTGTCCGATTGGCAGTGAAAAAACTCGGCTCTCGATCATGCTCACATGATCGCATACGCCCGTATTTATCTTCATTGCTAAAACAAACCTACGTCCATCCTCTTTGACAAAAAAAAAAGAAACAACGGAGTAGTAGTAGTAGTAGGATAGTACGAACAAACGTGAATCTTAAATGCACTTGAAGAAACAAAAAATTTCAAAGTAAAACTCTCTACGAAAGCTCGCATCAAAGCACATACGCATAGCTTTCCTCGCTACTTAGAAAAAAAAGCTCTACATCACCTAAAATAAATCCGGGCGACAGCAGCCGAATATTCCCCCTAAATCAAGCGGCAATTAACGGATTCCCCTAGGCGTGGCCGTGACCATTAAGAAAAAGTTCACTGTACCGTCGCCCTGCCGCAAACACTCCAGGGCGCTCTTAAGCGTCGCGCTTTTCCGTCGCCTCTCTCTCTCGAAATACACACACACACACACTAACACTCTATACTTAACGTAAATTCGTGCTCTCTCTATCGCGCGCGCGCGCACGCGTCGGTTAATCGAAGACAATTGACTCTTACTGGCGGCGCGCCGTCGAGAATAGCCCGAGATGACGCGCGGTGATGTTGATGGTGTTGCGGTGTAATAGAGAGGGACTTTAATGAAAGTAATCCGATTAGGCGCCACGCGGTTCGGCGAATCCTAGGAAGAATGAGGTCGCACGCAATTATCGTGCACGTGTAGAGAGAGAGAAAGAAATTATGATTGTTTTGGTGTAATTATTTTGACGTTTGGTATGGAACGAAACAGCAAAATAAATGACTTTTTCTCTGGGTGCGATGTTTCATGCGTTTAACTGCAATCAAATCACCTCGGAGTCCAAGTCAGATTGTTGCATTACTTTTACCTAACTCTATATGTAAGTAGATAAAAAAGAATGACGTGGTTCATCCTTCGGCTCTCCTTTTCAGGCTTTCTCTCTTACTATCCCAGTCTCAAAAGTCTATGTGAATTTCGGTTGGATCACTCTATTACACTCAACTCTCGTTCCATTCCATGAAGCTCTAATGTATAATTGGACAGATAAACTACAATGTGTCTACGTAGAATTACAAAATGATATTGTATAGTGGTTAATGTGACTTCGCGTTAACGCTCGTAAACTCTCTCCATACACATTCACATTCAAATCTATCTACTATTTGTTCCTTTTTTTGCAGTTGTTGATAGACAAACGTTTAGTGTTACCATTGTCAGAACTAGTTTTTATCCAAAATTTCTATTTCATCATTCATACCCCTGAAAATTCACATAGACTGCCTCGACCGGGACAGCTTCCGAGCCGAAAGCAATTCATAATCGTACCGATTTCATCTTTGTTCGAAAGAACGCGAGATCGGTTTCTGCGTACGACACGCAGCGGGCAAAGTATTATCGACCATCTCCAGGACTTCTGCTTGATGATCTCATCAATCGGTGGCGTTGGGATTCGTGTAGGAGAATCCACGGAAGACTCCCTGATCCATGGACGTGAGAATTTGTTCTGGCACTGGTGTCAGCCTTGGCCGTTCTGTGGTGAATGCCTCGTCGAAGTACCGCGTGTCCAGGGTGTGCTCGACGGCTGGCTTGAACGGTGGCTCCAGGGTTCGTCGTTCCAGTTTGTCCCATGCGATTGTCTGCAAATGTGGAATAGCAGAACATTATTTTTTAGATCGAGTGAAAGGTTCTAGCTTATTACTAGAAGAAATAGCAAAGAACTTATATTTTCTTGTTTCGTTATGTTCTATTGTGAACAAGATTAATGAATACATAATTAGCTTATGTCTAAATCTTTCTCCACTTGATTATATATAGTACGAATTTTAATCGATGTCAGAAGTTGTATTATAAATTCTATTTAAATGTTAATGGTGTTGAGAAATCTAGTATTTCTCATTTTCATGTAATATATTTAAATTCATTAAGAAAATGAAAATCCTTCATACCTTAGGAGAAAAATAAATGTGAAAAAATAATGTGATAAAATGTGGAAAAGTATGGCAAACTCTTTCAAAAGTGTGAAAAATTGTGGAAAAATATACTAAACTGTATATTTCTATCGGATTTTGAACATATCTCTGTTTTGTCCATTTTTATATATTTTCTCACATTTTACCACACATTCGGCATATTTTTCAACATTTTCTAACACTTTCTCACAGATTCTCATATTTTTATGCGATACACTTTTATAACAAATACTTGAAATATTTTACCAAAACTTATAATTTCATTTGTAAAGATACTCAAAGCTTCCTATATACTCTATAGGTTTCATTTTCTCTGCATTGAATTAATAACAATGTGGAGAAAATGTAGGAAACTGCGAAGAACTGTGCATAAATATAAATTTTCGTGAAATCACATTGTTTCAAATTTTGCCACTCTTTCTCACATACAATACCTTATTTCCACTATTATATCAACTCTTATTCAAAACTCTAAAATATATATGTCCTTTCTGATATCACAATAAAACAATAATTACGCAGAAGAATGTATGGCAGGCGATCTGGTGTCCGGGTATCCTCTTGCCTGAGTCCTTCTCAAGCAGGCAAACGATAATTTCAGTGGCGCTCTGGCTCAGGAAGCGCGGAATGAATGGCCTCTCGTTGCAGATGCTCCAGAAGAGCTCGTCCTCATCGCAGCCGGAGAATGGCGACTGACCAGTTAACATCTCGTACAGCAGGACACCGTAGGACCACCAGTCGACGGCTTGGTTGTACTTCAGCCCCTTTATAATCTGCAAAGATATTGTTGTTTTAGTGATTTGGGAAAAGTCTAAAAACATTGCTTTGCAATTTGTTATGTGCTACAAAAAGATTTTGTAGTGAATGTGCTAGAAACTTGTAAACATTCACTTAAACTAGGTTGATTTTTAATATTAATATGTAAGAAAATTAAACATTCATCTCTTTCAATGAATTCATTTTATCGCTCATCAAAAGATTAAAGAATTAGCTGATAGTTAAGAAATAAAAACATCAAAAGCTTATCGTTTGGATGATATTTTTAGGATCAAAATATCTGAACCACGTTTCACAATTTTATAAAATTAAAATCTGGATCAATCGCGAAATTTCGTAACTTTTGAGCCCAACATTGCTTTACAACTGCTATTTCGCAATTCTTCTTCTCAACGTATCAGTAATTCAAAAGTATATCATCACCATTTTTAAAATCTTAATTGCAGCTTTATATAAATATAAACCGGCAAAGAAACCGTGGACGGTTATTAACCCAGATAATATTGAAACTTACTTCTGGGGCCATATAATCTGGCGTGCCGCAGAACGTATCGGCAGTCCTATCCAGGAATATCTGCAGCTTGCACATTCCAAAGTCCGCGATCCTGATGTGTCCTTCGAAATCCAACAGCACGTTATCCAGCTTCAAATCTCTGTAAACGATTCCCTTCTTGTGAAGGAATATGAGACCGGACCAGATCTCGGCGGCATAGAACCTGGCTCGAGCTTCTGTAAAGCGTCCGCTCTTCTGGATGTGGAACATGAGATCGCCACCGTTCAGGTACTCCATCACGAAGAAGAGATGAGATTCAGTTTGGAAGGTGCAGAATAAGTGGCAGAGGTACGGATGTCTCGTGGCCAGGGTGAGCACTTTGCGCTCGATGAGTGTGCACTCGACGTCGTCGTCCTCGAGGACGACGTCCTTCTTCAGGCATTTCACGGCATAGACGTATTCGGTGCCACGGAGCTCGGCTAGGAGGACCTTGCCGAAGCTACCTTTGCCGAGAACCTGTGGGATTAGAAAGTTGTTAGTTATTCGATGTAAAGGATTCAAGTCATCGTAGGAAAAAGGCGAAAGAATGGTTTGTCCAGCGGATGTTCAAAATATTGTATACATTTAGTATACTTCATAGAGATAATAAAAGAAAATTAATGATAACTAAGGAGACTTTAAACTCATCTAGCTTCAGTACAAATTTATACTAGTATTAATTAATATTCATCTCAAAGTAGCTTATATGTTTTGAATGTTGTTCCTCTATTACACCCGGCACTGAAATATAGAACACATGTCCGCTATAAACAGCCTGATAATTGGCTAATTAATTCTATTATGACTGTTTTCACAGCTACCCGAACCGTTGTTAGCCCGCGGAGCAAAATTTTGTTTTGAAACGCGCAATGTCAGCGGCGTATTTCACAAAACCAAAACTCGCTGAAAATGTTTTGAGCATAGAGGCCTCCTAATGTCGAGTGGGTGTAAAATGACAGGCCGAGATAAATGACACACGTGTGTACCTTTGCGTCTGCGCACGCGACTATATTTACTCTACAATAATAATATGCGCCGAGTTTCCGTATTCATTTGAAAATTCCAAGTAGTTATGGTAATTATGCGCGAGAGGAAAACAGTTTAAGTGTGTGCGTACCTTTAAGAAATTGAAATCTGTGACCTCGTACTTCTTGAACCTGGGAAGATTTGTGGCGGGTGGCGTTATGCGGCCACTCTGGTGGAAGTGGTCGCCGTCCGCGTTTCGCTGGTTCTCCGATTGTGACGGTGCTGTTGAAATAATAGCGACAGATTAGTTTTCGTTCTTATTTGTAAAGGATGGATTAGTAAGCAAAACGAACGCTTGTTATTTCTTACGTTAAGAAAAGTACAACATTCTACGTGTAATATTGAAATTGTTGGAGAACATTTGGTAACATAAATCTTCTGGTATATAAGACAATCAAGATTTATGGATACTTTTGTAATTCCAAGTAAGATTCTATAAAGGCCTCGATAAAACTCAACAGATTTATAGTGATCTTGATAGAACTAGACTAGGTCTAGACGTGTTACTAGGTCAGTGTGACCGTTACAAAAGAAATCTCTGAACTTAATCCCTTTTCTTAACGCAACATCAACAGAACTATGCCATAACAAACACCATAAAAAATTAGTAAAACCCAAAATAAAATATTAACGGATAATAAAAAAAAACTACAACTACAACATTTAATCGGCTGTTAAAGCGGTTACACGAGCATTGCGAAATCTACAATGATGAGAGAGCGACTTACTGCCATCATGACTGCAGGTGCGTTAAAGCCAGTTAATGAGTGTCCCGCGTATATGTATGTACCTATACACACACTCGGGAGAGAAGAACAAAAGGCGAGCAAGCGAGGAAAGCGTGAGTCTGTGTGCTTGCGTGTATGCACATCGGCGCCGCGCGGCGCAGCTGCGATGCATCAAAACTGACGTGGAACATTGCCGATTCTAAAAATATTGAGACACGCAAGTTCAGCCGCGAGTCGTCTACTGTCGCGTGTAAAATTCGTCTAAGCGCGGTACATGTGCGCGTGCGCTTCGCTACTATTTTCTTCTTCCACCCATATTTTCATCCACAAATTGTTACTTTCTTTTCAAATTTTGGTAACGGTACGGTGTCTTCTGTATTTTGATAATTTTGGCTATTTTATTGTCAAATTAATGACTTCTGAGATGTTGGTTTGAGCGCGAGCTTTTAAGCTTTCTTATTTTTAAAAATGAACGAATGCTTTATCCGACGCTATAAAGTAGCGTTTATTGCAGAATGTATTTTGGTTTTGATCTAAACGTATTTATAATTCGCTAGGGAGTGCAATACTCGGACGTACGTAAGTTTATGAAATATGAGTTTTCGAGTTAGAAAAAAAAAATTTTTTCAACATTTGGATTTTATTTATCGTATTATATAAATAAATAATTCATACTTTAATTCAAGCACAACATTTTTTTTTCGTACTAATCCAGTATTATATTTCTTACAATATATGAATCGTTTTATATGCTTTTGACCCTTAACCTCAACCTTAAATATTAATCATCGTACCTTCCGGCGGTAAACCATTTTTTATCACATGACGAATATTGAACATCACACATATTGAATATTTATTGGAAATTGTGAAAATCAAGTAAATTTACAAAAACCCTCACTAAGCTCCTAAGACTACCCGTCGATAACGAAGAAACCGCCTCAGTTATCCCGTAGCCCTAAAGATGCCTCTACCATCCCATCATCTCCCTTCTATTTCTATTTCCAACTCTCTTCTCTCAGAACGAAAGCCGAGCCGAAGACACTCTCTTCACTCGAAAGTCAAGAGGCAACGTACTCCCCACGCGCGTGCAATTACACGGCCCTCTGCGTATCAATCCCTGCCTCTCTCTCTCTCTCTCGTGAATTTCACCTGGGCGGATTTTTGGCCGGCCCGCGCGCGGGCATCCGGCGAAAATAGACTTGGCCGGCCCGGTTCGGAAAAGGGGAGAATGTGGGGTAAGGAGCGCGCAGTGGAAGCAGCGAGACGGGCTGTCTTCCTCGCGCTCTCGGTCTTGCGAATATGTCGATTGGCCAACAGGTTGCACCCGCGTTGAAAGCTCGGATTTTCTCGGCTTTTTTTAAAGTCCGACGGCGCGGTTTCAAGGTTACTGGCGGTGAGGTGAAGTTGTCGTTTCTTTTTTTTAGAGAGAGGAGGGGGAGGAAGGTGGAGGAGGTGGGGTGATTTATCGATGGATAGGTAAATGAAGTTTAATAACGTGAAGTTATAAGTGGTGTAGGGTTTGAATTACTTTTTTCTTGGAAAATTTAAAATTAAATATTTTTGGATTTTTATTTTTTTTCAATTTGAATAATTTTTAAGACTCTTGATGGATTATCGTCGTATATTAATTTAATAATTTAATATTGTGTTTATTTACATCTCTGATTGATTATGTATAAGTAAACCTAACTGTAACTGTTTGAACATATATTAATCGCGACTCTCACTCATAAAAAGTATTATTATACTTCAAAGTAATTTGTAATTTTATTCTACTACAACACACGACATCCGAACTATTTTAATTCACTAATTTTTCACAAATTCGAGGTCAACCATTCAGGAAAAAAAATGTTTTAACGCGACTGTAAAAATAGTTGGACCAAACTCCGTTCACTTTAAAAAAGCTCGTGACGCAAGAATCGTCATTTACGCGCCAACGCTATTACGGTTCGCATATGCGATTGTCAGAATTGAACTTCTACGAAAGTCAAAACAAGAAATAATGATCCCGATTCATGTAGGCTAAAAAATAAACTTTATGAATCTCAGACGTAACAGAACGAAGTTTAATTCTTTAGAATGGGAATATTAATGTTCTGTTATTGTTATGAATAGCATATGAATAGGTTTTATACTTTTGATTTATTTTACGCATCATAAATTTTACCATCCTGGTAGAAAATTAACGATATTTTCTAATTAATGTGTTAATAATGGAAGTATTTCAAGTAAAAATCAATATGTATCAATAACAGAATGTACCTAAAAGTATTACTAGCAGTTAACATATCAATGTTGTCAAATGTAAATGCTAACATTGACTTTAAATTGATACATAATTATCAAATAAAAGTAGAATATTGTTCTTAGCCTTAAAGTTAGCTAAAAATAGGATAATGTTTGCGAAAATTTATACTGTAATGAACTCCAAATTGTTCTGAAACCACAGAAAATAGTGAAAATTATTTATCCAAAACTTTGGTTAACCAAAATTTCCCCCCAACAATTTTCCTTGCTAATATTACTTATAACACCGCCAATAGTAAAATTTAATCTTTAACCGCGTTCATCTTAGCTCTTAAGATCTCTCAAGCGCATATCTTTCTTAAATACACATTCCCATCACAAAAACTATTACTTAAACTTTCAGAACCTCCATTCCACCCTCAGCCCACTCCCACCCATTTCCTCATTCCACGCGCATCCCTCATCCCCGCGAAAGCTCATGCCTCATGCTCACGCTCAGTGTGTCTTACAGCTCTCTCTCTATACACTCCCTACGTCACGGCACTTTGCGAAGCTCTGGCGCGCGCGCGTCTCGAAATAGCTCGCGGAACGCGAGGAACAACAAAGCTAGCACGCTTGCGTGTGTCTGTATGCTGCGCGAGTATAGAAGAAGTTCTCTCTTTCTCTCTCTCTCTCACGTTTTGGCTGAGCGTCGGGATTGAAGTAGGTGTGCAGGGCATGCGGTCCGAAGTACGGGATCAGACGACGGCGCACGAAGGATTTGCGGCCGGTGCGGACGTATGCCGGACCTGTGTGTTTGTATGATATATCGATGAGAACCAGAGAGTTTGACAATGCCAATTAGTGGCTTTTGAATGGTTGATTGGGGGTGGATGTAAGAGGGTGGTGCTTTCCAGTGGTCGAGATTTTACTATATACTTATGTATAAAACATATCTTTTTAGATTTGAGTTAGCCGTTAATTACTTTAATAAATAATTTTTATTCTTTTATTTTTTTTCAAAGTTGGACATAGTTTTATCGCAAGTCCGTTATTTTTATAAAGCTGGGCTATGTAATTAACGACAAATAGATTCGAAATCACATGAGTACCATGAAATTATAATAATTAATAAATTATATATGACCAAACTTTGCAGTACTATGAACAATTATTATATTTTTCGTTTTAATTAGTGCTGAATTTAAGAAATACATTTAGAAATAATTTCAGTAAAAGAATCGGATTATAAATAAGTTTTCATTTTTCACAAAGTATAAGGATTTTCCAATTTTGTTCGCGTTATTTATAGTCCATTTACTAAATTTAAATATAAAATATTACCAGATTAAGGGGATGAGAAACCCTATTTTTATTATTTTATTAATTAATTTCCATAAATTTATGTGTAAAATCTCGATCTTCAGGGCTTTAGTTTTTACATAATAAGTATTACCAGAAAATTTTTTGAGCGATTACATTAGTATTTTCCTTAAGATTTTGATGATGAAAAGTTATTGTCGGTATATCACTTCCCATCATCGAAAACAGTATTTTTTTTAAATATCGGGCACCTGTAGTTCAGTTACCAAAATGACGTATAGGCGTGCGACGTCAAAATAAAAGAATACTATCCTACCACCACCCAAGAAACAGAAGAAAAAAAAAGAATTTAACGTGTTCGTTAACCTTTCGTCTAAATAAATACTAGCGAGAATAGTCCACCGGACAAACATTCGTTATCTTTCCACCCGCATACACGCTGTTAAACGTAAGCTCCCAAAAATATTCGCGAAAACAGCGCGCGCAAATCGCAAATCGACAAAGCTTCCTACCGCGTCATCGATGTCGCGCGCGTCTTATTACGTCCTCCGCAATTAGAGAATTGGAAAAACTTAATTCGTGTTAATTATGCTTTATACATAGATTCGTCCCAAAAATAGAGCACGCTACATAAATATTTATCGAGACGTTTTAATACTATGAAACTGCGCGTGGCGGCACCGGTTCTGCGTTTCGTCATTGTCATTAATCTTTCGGAAACAGTAAATCGCGATCGGCTGCGCGGCGGCCGTTATATGCTTTCCTAATTTTACGCCTTCATTTACAAAATATAGGGAATTAGCGCGGTGTCAAAATAAACGATCGCGCGTAGGATGCTAATCGCGATAATATTTGCTAACATGCGGTTGTTGGACGCGAAAATGTAATAAAAATTTACTCTTTTTACCGCGTTTTCTTTGAAAAACGTTTGTTAATTGCTTTGATTTCGAAAAAAAAATCAAGGTCTTCGGTTTTTTATTTATTTTTTATTTTTGGAAAATACAGATATTTTTAAATGTATAATATGAAATTCTTAGTATTGAAAAATTTTGAAAATTATTAATGTTATAAAAGAGATCAGTCATTGTTATGAATAAATAGTACTTTTTCACCGGTGGTGCAAACGCGTACCCCACTATACATGTATCTTTTTCTACGTATTACGCCAAAACTGCTCATTCAGTATACTAATCCTTTGTGATAAATTCTATCTATTCTTAACATTTTACTTTTAAACAAGATGTAAGAGTTACAATTCGAGTATGTATACGAAAATTTGTTACTCTAACTATAGTAATGATATTATAGCTAAAGTTTGATTTGTGAAATATAAAATACATATAGTTAACAACATACAACATTATAACTTGTTGCATCTTTATTTTACATCATTAATATTTTATATTTTACTCAAAATCTTTTTTAACCACACTTTTTTCACTAAATAGTATCTTTCTAATCTGATTTTACAATTATTCGAAAGTTTAAAAAATATTATTCTATTAAAACATTATATTCATCCTCTCTTATAAAACCGAGAATCTTACACACCACAAGAACTTCACTACTTCAAAATACTTATGTGCGCAGTATGCTAACTTTACCCTCGCATTCCGCACAATAGATACAAGAATAAACACGAAAACTTCGCTATATATTCACCCTCAACAACCATTTCTCTACCACCTCCAGCAGAAAAAAAAATCTCTCCACCTGATTTTCCCCAATCAACCATATATAATTATCACACTTTTAAAAAATCCAGGAGACACGCGTACCTGCAACAACGTCACCATCCGCGTCGCAGGCCATCCTCGCGCTCGGAGCGTCGCGGAAGCACTACTGCCTCGTTCGTCGCGGGCTTTTCGAATTTCAAGTGAAACGTGGCATTGGCGCGTAGTGCCAATATTACGCGCTCGCGCCCGCGCTCTACCGCCCGCCTGCGCATCTTAGACGCGCACAATAGAGGAGAATTATCGAGGCGGCGGTGGCGCGTGGCGTTTATAATTGATCGGGATCGCTCTCTTTCGATCGCCTGACGTAATGATGAATGGCTTTAAAATGCGTTCGATGTTTGGCCGGACGATTTAGCGGCTAAGTGTGCGGCTGTTGGTACATATAGTGTGAGGTTTGGTGTGGTAATAGTTGGACGAGGGCTGGGTTTGATGTTTAGTCGTGTGTTTTGGATTTTTAGAATTGACAATTAAAGTCGTCAGTTGAAAGTGTTGTTAAGAAAAGTCGCTCTTGAATTATTGTTACGTAAGGGGGTTTGAGGTTTGACAGGTTGACAACGCTAAGTAATTCAGTTGATTTATTTGGTAGATAATAAGTCTAATATGAAATTGCAAATAATGGCAATTATTCTATTTAACAATTGTATATTTGAATATTATACATACAGCAGTTTTCTATTTTTAATAATTTTGAATATAATTTTTAACTTTTCAATGTTACGATTAACATAGATTCAAGGTTCTAACGCGTTTGGCTTTGAAAAATAATATTGGAATATTAAGTGGACTTGGAAATATATTCGTATACACCTAATCAACTATATCATGATGAAATTCAAGAGAAGAGAGTATAATTTTATTTAGTTGTCAAACTTTGCAATAACTTTTATTTATAAATAATATCCCCACGTCACGCATCATTTTATAATCTTCAAAATTTTAAAACCAACATTCGATATAGCACGACCACTCAGTCACCGATATTCTCGGTGCCAATTTTTGCTGCGAGAATCCTGCTCGCGGGATATACTTTATATCGACCGATTATTCAAACTTTCTTGTTTCTCGAAAGATTTAATTTCGATTTATCGCTTACGGATGGACAAATTCAACACCGTGTGAAATCTGAATAGAGCGAGAATTGATTTTCGCGAATACTGACATTCATTAGAGGCGAACAACTTTGTTAAACGTGTATAGGAACGCGGTAGAGCCGGTGCGAGCCAACCAGGAAATGGTTGGATGTGAAATTATAAAAATAATTGTGACGGTGCATGGTAGTTTTATTTTTTGAATTTTCATAAGGAAATTGATCGTTAATTCTATGTATGATCTGTAACAAGTGTTTTGAATTATAAGATGTAGTTCAATGTTGTTTTATGTTCTTTAGACGATTCATCATTAAAACCCTTTTGGTATAATTTTTTTTTTAAAGTAATTACATAATTTCATAATTGGCTTAAGGTGACGTCAGAGCCTATACGACATTTATTGTTTACCGATATTTTCAAATTTTCGGCATTTCTCACCTGCTTTAGGGTAGAAATGAATATTTCTCACCTGTTTTAGGGTAGAAATGGATATTTCTTATCCCTTCCAATTTTGAATCGGATCAAAAATAAAAAAGATTAACATTGATAGTTGAATTTTTTTTAAATTGGCGATATCTACTTTTGCCATCTTGAAATTTCGTTGAAAAAATTTTGCTGTTACTGTATGAATCATATTATTATGTGATATCGTGTTTTACATTATACCATCCGAATAAACGATTGTAAAAAAATGTTATTAATCTTCCCAATTCATGCGGTGAAGCCATCTTAAGTAGTCAAAAAATAAAAATTTCTCATCTAAAATTTATCACCTGAATATTTTCATCTGATTCTTCGACTGATTAATCCGATTTTTATGTAAATCTTCGTGAAAGGAAAAAAGAAAAATAAAATTTACATAAAAATAAGGCGATTAATCAGGTGAAATATCAGGTAGAGTCAGATGATTAATCAT